>JAJIBD010033761.1:0-35148 GCA_021461705.1 Cryptotis parvus | reverse complement strand
TTCATTATTGGTAACGGCTAATATTGTCTTCAGTATCAATGATACAAACAGTCCTCTGCATGTTGAATTCTGTTGCTGTGACTTGTTATTTTATTTTTTAACTCCTTCAATTCCATGTGTATGGAATATTTGATACCCTGTATCAGTTTACTTTAATTTGGTTGACTGTTCTTTCTTTTTTTTTTTTTTGCATCACTCCAAATTCTCTTAGGCTGTTATTAATGATAAGCATGTACACTTTGATAGATATCTACACAGTTGTGGTCAGTATCCATGTACTTTTCCTTTTCACTTAGCATTGTTTACCTATACATTCACTTTGGCCAAATTCGTCTAATTGTCATGGTATTCAGCCTAAAGGTCTTTGTCTTAATTGTCTATATTCCTGCTTCGACTTAAATGTTTCTGTTGTTCAGAGCATTAGAACATTAGAATTCTTTAGCATCCCTAATGAGTCACTCTATTTGTTTCCACTTTTGTTTCTTCAAGTAGCAATCCCATTATGTTTTTTTTTACTTTTGAATATCTTATTATACCTCCATGGATATGCTTTAGTTTCATGGACATGGTATGGAGTATTGATTTGAGTTCCCTTTCAATAAGACTTGAGGGTTTATTTGAATTTAGTGATTTTGCCAGGACTTCTGTGTCTGTCTTCTATATAGGTAGAATCTTTTGTTTCACCATTGTTCCAAAATATTTATGAGTGAAATTATTTGAGTTTCAGATGCCAAATAACTGGAGGTCTGATCTAACTTTTTCTTTTTCAGCAAACAGTACTCTTTATAATACTCTTTATAATCTATTAATCCAATAATGTTTGTGTTCTTAGGGTTTTATTTCTCTAGCCAGTGTCTGTAGTTGTCCAGAAAGTGCCTGTACCCTGGGAAACAGAGGACAATTCCTGAGTCAGGGACAGTGACTCCTCAAGATTTGTGTGTGCAGCATGGCCAAGACAAAGCCACCGCACAGGCCTTAGAATCTCAGTCCTATGACAAAGTTTATTAGGGCAAAACAATGATCAGATAGGGGTAGAAAGAAATGGATTATATGTGGATCTTGAGACAGAATCTCAAGATCCCATCTATAGTTACATGCACTAGATGGGATGGAGTGTCATTGGGTGCCATGGTGGTATTTCTCTGAGCTAATAAGGAGGACACAATGAGCTTTACAGACTCTAGAGGTGTTGACTCTCCATATCTTAAGTGAGCAGCAAAGGCAATTACAAGACCATTGTGCCATGCTAATCATAGGGGAATGTCCATTTCCTCTGGCTTCAATTCATCCCCATCAAGGCCAGGCCTTAGGGGCTTTCCAGCATAAACCCAGAAGTCTAGATGGCCGGGGAGCTGGGCTAGGAAGATATCCAAGTGTTGAATATAACCGTTTGTATAGAAGGATTCAAATAGACATATTTGAGGAAATGTATATAAGACCCAAGAACCCTGAGAATTGGTGGGGATGAAGTGTTGGTTTTAGGCTCATGAAGTTTATACTGGGGTACTCACTACTGTGTGTTACATTGTATGTAGCTATCAAGTCATACCACAAAGAAAAAATGGACAAAAACACTTGTATTTTATTTTTTTTTTTTTTTTAACACTTGTATTTTAAATAATCTCAAAATAATTGTCAGAATAACTTCTTTGGAGGTTTCTTTATTTCTTAAATTTTAATGAGTGTACAATATTTATATCTTATAATAAATTTACATACTCTTATTTTTATTGCATTTTAAAATCATATTATAGCCTTGGCTCAGTTTCAAAGTTTACTGATTTGCAATTGGTGTCCTAATTATTAATGTACTTTGGTGAATTTCTACAGAATTGAGCAAACTCTTGACATTTGGTTAGGCTTCCCTGTAAGGTAAATAAGTCAGGTGTAAATGAGTGAAAAGAACTACAAATATTTTTAATTGAAGTCAAGTAATCTCAGCAGCTGTTTATTTTTGTTTGTTTTTAATTAGGACAGGAAATGAAATTCCATTTGTTCAGTTAGTCTTAATTGTGCTTCCTGAAATTTATAGTCCCTTTTTTTATTTTTCTGCAGTTAAGTCGTTTGTAAAAATACACAGTAGTGTTGTTGGTTTTTATCTTTGCCTGCAGTTTAGTTTTATATATAATAACTTTTACAGTAAAGAATTGAATTTGGTTTTATGGCTACTTATATGTTTGTTTGCTTTGGCTCCCTTTTTTCCACCAGCTGAAAATCTTTCCCTCATTTATTGTTTTCCATACAGATGATAATATCTAGTTAATAAGATCCTGTCCCACTTTTCTCTTCCCTTCCTCTATCTTTCCCTATCATGCTAGAGGTGTGGGGTAAAACTTTACCAGCATCACTTGCAGATGAGGCATCTCTGGCAAAAGGATCACACATATCCCATTAAGATAATCACTCATTTCATACAATGAAATTTTTTGAATAGAGAGATATATTTCTACATAGTGCAAAATTTCAGGAGAGGGGGTTCTTTAATCACTGACTATTCTGCCCTTATTCCTAAATTATCATGACATTTTTAAATGTATAACTGAGTCTGTGATGCAGTGTTCATGAACAAATAAATTAAACACAGTTCTTTAAAGAATTCTCTGAAAAGTAATTATTGCATCATTATTGTTTATTAGCATACTTTATCTTTTGGTTCTACATCACCACATTGTTTGTCCAAAGAATTACCCCAAAATGTAAGATAGTTACTAAAATCATAGAAAAAATGGAAGCCATAACACTTAACACCAGTTATTTAAGAAAAATTATTTGAACCTTCTGAAATCTAATATTATAATTCATGAAAAAGGGAATATAGTAAAGTCTAATTCTGTTACTGAGAATATTATATATGAAAGTGATTTTTAAATTTTTTTTCCTCTCAGCAGAGAACCTCCTAAAACTAAATTATTCATAGACCTATATTCCAAAATCCAGCTTGAAAAACAGATTATAAAAATTAAGCATCTTAGGAAAAATGTCATTGTTAAATAATTTGTGAAAATCATTAAATAATCATTTTTTTCAAAGTTGTGGAAATCTCTATATAAATCAGACTATTATTCACTCAAGACTCTTAAAAATTAATATATTATCTTGTGTTTTATAATATAATGTGCCCTAAAAATAAGCAGGACAAAACAACAAAGCCACTCCCTAGGGATCTATATATACTATAGTGGAAAGAAAATGATAATTCTCAGTAAGCACATTTAGCATCTGGGAGTTGTTGTTTCTTTGAAAATTACAATGAGATAATATGTTAGACAATGCAGAGATTCATTTCTGAAATAGCTGCAAGAAAAATTCAAGAGATGATAATGTTTAAGCAGAAACATTTTTAAAGTAAAGCAGGTGTGTTAGTGTATGGTAAAAATAACTCTGTGTCAATATTTGAAGAATGTTTAAAGGAACAATTCACATGTGCTAAAGCACATTCATTGTCAACACATTAGAGGAAATGCAAGGAAACCAAGTGACAAGGAGAAAGGTAGCAGGCACTGTGTAGGAAATTCTGTTAGAGTTGATCAAAGCCTACACCAGAAACGGACTTGGTAAATAAATCATGGTTAAGTGTTAGGATTTTAGATGAAACTAACTGAGATATTTTAAGAAATGTGGCATGATTAGTCTATGGTTTTAGATGACTAACCTTTGAGAAGAATATGTAAAACACCTTCATAGTAAAGGAATATCACCATTGTACTTATGCAGAAATGTTGTGATTTTTGTTTATTCCCCCTTTTCTTGATTTTAAATTGGTTTACAATATCTAGAATTCCACCTTTGCACTTCTACATACTTATAAGAGTGACATATAGATATTACCACTGAAGTGCTAGTATTATCCTACCACACAATATGTAGTGATATTGTCATGGATCAGTGTAGGAGCAATGAATAGCTGTGGAGTAACATAAGATGAGATATAGTCTAAAGGGAAAACCAACAGAAATGGAAAATGGATTAAAAGTGAGCTCAGGGAAATCAGTAGACTTTCTGGCCCGAAATGACCATACAATGGTGAAGGAGAAATTATGTCTTTTTTTTTTTAATTCTTTAAAATTCAAGGAAAATATTTGAAAATTCTTTTGAATGATGCCTTATGATATTCGGAGGAATATTGGTAGTGGAAAAAAGCTTAATACTAGAACAAGAAACTACATGTAAAACTAATTACATGTGCCATAGAAAGGAGATGTTGATATCAGATAGAGATAATAAAGTCATCATTGTTTTGCTTTATGTGAGTGCACTGACACCTTCAGAATGTTTCAGGAGAATTGTAGAGTCAGTGTAACTGATGGAAGATGTTATTCCCATCAGCCCCCAAATTGCCATTCCTCACTCTGCATGTTCTCTCTAAATTGCTATTAGAATTAATTGTGCAAAGCACAGACATTTTGAGAAATATCTTGTAGGAACAGTGACTGTTCTATGCATGCGGTCTTCCAAGACAAATATTTGGTTTAAGTGCTTCTTTACATATCCTGAAATCTAACAAGATATAATCTAAAGATATGCTCACCTTTTTATGAGAAGGCAAACCTTTAAAGGTGATGATCACAGTAGAAATGCAACAAAGCAAAAACATAAACAACAAATAGGCAAAAAATCTAAAGTTCCATATATTACTATAAGCGGGAACATATATGAAAAACTGTGGCATATAAAAAATATCATGTGTTAGTAGTCAAAACAAACAACAAATGCACTGCATCAGTACACTATGATAAAGAAATTATTAAACCAATGTTAAGGGAAATATTAAGTCCCCCTAAAAAACATATATTTGATATCTTCTTTTAGAGTTAAAAATTAAGTAAACTTTTTGACACTAAAATGAAAATAAAAATTACAAATAAAATACTATTAAAAGTAAAGAAAAAGTAAAGAAATCAAATAAACAGCAAATATGGAATTTATTGGAGAAATATTATTGAATGTGGTTGCATGAGGGTTATTATCACTATTTTTTATTTTTTTATTTTATTGTTTTAGCAATTACAAAAATGTTCATGTTTGGATTTTAGCCATACAGTGTTCCAGCACCCATCCCTCCACCAGTGCCCATTTCCCACCACCAATGTCCCCAATTCCCTCCCCCATCCCCTAGCCTGCCTCTGTGGTAGGTTCTCCATATCTTTTCTCTCTTTCTCTTTCTCTCTCTTTCTCTCTTCCTTCTGTTACATATTGGCACTATTTTTGTTTGAAAGGGTGAGCCTATAGATAATCGCTATGTTTTTAAGTATAAAACTTTATCAATCTTAAAATTACTAAATAAAGTCATGTATAGATCCATAAATAAAATGTCATGAATCAAAGGTGTTTTATCCAAGTGAACCAGCAATCTTATGCTGGATATTAATCTAAAAAAAAACCCCAAAAAAACATAAATTTGAAAAACATAACTTTGTTACAGCACTGAGTTCAATAGGCCAAATATGTTACCTACAGATAAGTAGATAAATAATTTGTGGTTATATCAACAATAGAGTACTTGGCATCTTTAAGAAATAGTGAAATTTTTCAGTTTGCTGAAACTTGGTTGGAACTGGAAGGAATTGTGTTAAGTAAAATAAGTCAGAGTGAAAAGAATAAATACCTAATAATGTAATTCATCTGTGATATATATAGATATATATATCTATATATATTGTGATATATGTCTCTATATATCTATATATCTATATATATAGAAAGGGAATGAACAATATCTAATGAGTTTAACTCCGATCTTTAAATGCAAAACTGAGATAATAGAGTCGTGGGATGATGGGTAAGGGAGTTTGTGGGCTAGGGGCGACAATGAGTCAGTGATGGAGAGTCTTAAGCACTTTTGCAATGGTAAAGATGCAGTAACCTTGTTCACCAAACCTTGAAATTTAATGCTATTATGACCATTTTATCTAAATGATATATTTTTTAATTAATGCTTAAAATATTTAGCAACTCAAAATAGATTTTTATTTTATCTTTTTCCTTTTTGGGGGTAACACCCAAAAGGTGCTTCAGGGTTACTGCTGGCTGGGCACTCAGGAATTACTCCTGATGGTGCTTGGGGACCATCTTGGATGCTGGGGACTGAACCTGGGTTGGCAGCGTGCAGAGCAAACACCCTACCTATCCGTTAACTATACTATTTATCACTCCAGTCCCTCAAAATAGATTTTTAAAACAAGATTGTGAAATTGTTATCATGGGGCCGAAGCAATACCAGAGCAGGTAGGGCATTTGCCTTGCATGCAGCCCACCTGGGTTAGATGCCCGGCATCCCATATGGTCCCCAAGCACCGTCAAGAATAATTCCTGAGTGCAGAGACAGGATTAACTCCTGACCATTGCTGGGTGTGACCCAAAAAGCAAAGAATAAATAGATTTGCTATCACTATGTATGTGCTTATTCACTTCACTTGATCACTTGACATCTTGTTATTCATCGATTTGCTTGAGCAGGTGTCAGTTATATTTCCATTTGATCCTATCACGTGCCAGTGTAGCCCAATGGCATCTGGTTGCTTCAGGAATACAAAGAGCCTCAAACCGTTCATTCAGGGTCTTGACAAAGAAGTCTGACCATCTTGTAGGTGGGTGGCCATGTGATCTTTTGACATTCCGTGGGATTCAGTCATAATGGCTATTGTCCAGCGGTCGTCTCCAAACCGCATTACATGTCCAGCCCATCTGATTTTCGATGCCTTGGCAAACGAGACAGTATTCCTGATTCTGGAACAGCGGCGGAGGTCGGAGCTCCGGATTCCTTCTCTCACTTGAGTGAGGTGTGATATTCCAAGCATAGCTCTTTCAATTCCTCTTGGGAGACCCGAATAGCATTCTCATCCTGCTTTCGTAGGGCCCAGGTCTCCGAGGCGTATGTTAATGCAGGGAGAACAGTGGAGTTGTAGAGATGAGTCGAGGCCGGAGGTTCTTTGTGTTTATATATATATATATATATATATATATATATATATATATATAATATATATATATATATTATGCCTTTGAAGGCATTCCATGCAGCTCCCTTCCTCCTTCGCGAGCTCAGGTTTTAGGTCGTTCATCATATTGATTTCTCTACCTAGGTACACATAACTGCTGCATTCAGAGACGTTTTTTCCATTGAGAGTGAATGGGGTCTCTGGAACTAGTTCATTTTTCATGAACATAGTTTTGCTGAGATTCAGCTGTAGACCTATCTTTCCACATTCTCTGTTGAAGTCAGCCAGCATTTGTGCTGCTTGCCTAATGTTTGGTGTTATTAGAACAATGTCATCCCTCACGCAGGGAAGCCACGGCCTCCCGATCCTCTCAGCAGAAAGCCACCGAGAGAGAGTGTATCAGCAGATGATGATGATTTGCTTATTATTTGAAAAAATGTATATATGTATATACGTCACACAGACATATATGTCAGGCATCATTTATTTCAAGATTTATTCATTTAAATTACTTCAAATTGGAAGTATCTTTCAAAGTGCAAGACACTTTATTTTATTTTAAAATAAAGCATTAAAATAATACTTTATTTTAATAAATATGCAACAACTGAAAATTCACCTGTGTTGAAAATGAAATAGCAGATTGCTTCATTGGTTTATATCTTGAAAAAAAGTTTTGCCATCTAATCCACCAATTGTGCAAATGTTCATTATTGCTTATGTTTAATTGGCAGAATCTTTTGATATTATATTCAAGTAATTATAAAAATTAATGCATTTGAATTTCATTTTAACATAGTTTAAAGTTCTAATTCTCAGGTCTTTAAGAGATTAGTGTTGAAAAACTTTATGGCTGACAGTTTCTTTTTTAGAGCTGAAGATTTTTCGGTGCCAGTTCTGGAGCTTGATTTCAGGCCTACCGCATGCAAATCTTGGACTCGAGACTTCTAATCTGTATTCCCACATTCTTTTATCCTCTTTTCTAAGCCATATTGGAGCTTCTCTTATATTCTAATTGAACCATTACCTATATTTCTTCAACCTTACATTTGTTATATGCACCTCCACAGCTCTAGACACCTCACTGACACATGAGCATTCAAAATGAATGTTATAACTTATTTAAAAATTTTCTTCAAATTCCTATGCAGAATTAATATATGTTGTGTGTCTATTTAGAGGTACTAAATTCTATAATATGAATGTCACAATATGACATTTTCTGTTTGTCTGACTGTTTTTCCTACCAGTGATCAAGTCAGAGAAACTAAAATTTTCTTAAAGTGTAGACTAAGCTTATTTAATTCTATACTTATACAGAGCCTGACACATATAAAATTTCAATAAATCTTTGTTCTGCAACTAAAGAATGAATAAATAAGCAAGCGCTTAAATAAAAGAATACCATTAATTACAATAATTGTTCATGTGGGAGAAGAAAAGTGTTATCAAATTAACAAAAATATCACATTTCAAAAAGAGAAGATGGATAATGGTTCAACTTGGATTGAAAGTATGATTCCATATTCTGTTGCAACACACATAAGATATCATAATTGTAAAGCTGCCTTCAGGATAAGATGTGGTTGATATATAACAATAATAATAACCTAAACAGATCTTTGGAGAGCTATCTTCTATGTTATTATTAAGATTCTATTTACATTGAAAGACCAAAATCTCATACTATAGTTTTATTGAGTTGTGTTTAAAGTATTGACTCATCTTCAAAAATGATGGGTGATGCAGTGTCCCAGCCATGACATCTTTTCACAATTTGATATATTAAGTAATGATGCATCTAGCCTCATTAAGTGGTAGCCTTAATTATGACAATGGATAACTATAATCGTTAAACTAATGACATCTGTCACCATCAGCCACCAGGTTGATTAATGTATTACAAAATCAAATTTATAGCAACTTCATAATCCTGATGATTGAGAATGAATTAATGAACCTGGGTTAAAAATATATGTATCAGAAACATTAAAGATAAAACCTAAAGTTATCTTTAGTCTAACAATTTGTACATTAAAGAAAATAGCCTACACAATTGTATTTAGTGAATAAAATATGGATAGACAATCCAAATTAATGGATGAGACAGAGATCCAAATTCATTTTTACACATAGCTGCCCAGTTTTCCCAGCACCACTTGTTGAAGAGGCTTTCCCTGTTCTATTTCTTACTTTTTGCTCCTTTAACAAAGACTAAATGATCATGTATTTGAGGATGTGTGTCAGGATATTCAACTCTATTCCAAGGTCCACAAGTATGTTTTTATTCCAATACCATGCTGTTTTAATTACTACCACTTTGTAGTACATTTTGAAGTTTGGAAAGGTGATGCCTCCCATCTTCTTTTTCCATGGATTGCTTTAACTGTCCATAAAATGGTTTATTATTCCATACAAATTTCAGGAGTGTTTCACTGTCACTGTCATTGTCTTCGTGTTGTTCATCGATTTGCTCCAGCAGACACCAGTAAGATCTCCAAACATCCTGTCACAAGCAAGTGTAGCCCAAAGGCATCTGCTTGCTCCAGGAACAGGAGCCTCAAACCATTCTTCGGGTCATGGAATTGAGGTCCATAATTGTTACTAGTTTTTGGCATAACAAATAAATAAAACATGGGTAGCTTGCCAGGCTCTGCCGTGTAGGTGGTATCTCTCCAATATATGATTGCTTAATCTTTGATAAAGGAGCAAAAAATAATAAGTGGAGCAAAGAAAGCCTTTTCAACAGGTGGTGCTGGGAAAACTGGGCAACTACATGTAAAATAATGAACTTATACTTTCTTCTAACACCATTAGCAAAGGTCAGATCAAAATAAATCAAAGATCTAACATCAGTTTGCATCTTCCTGATGATTAGTGATGAAGAGCACCTTCTTGTATGCCTTTTGGCCATTTAAATTTTTCCTTTTTGGAAGTTTCTGTTCATTTCTTCTCCCTTTTTTTGATGGGGTTGGCTGCTTCTTGTAAAATTCTACCAATAATAATAATAATAATAATAAATTTTACTTTTTATTATTAAAATAAACAGGAGTGTTTGGTCAATTTACTTAAAGAATGCCATAGGTAACCTTATAGGGACTGCACTGAATCTGTATAAAGTTCTAGGGAGTATTACCATTTTAACAATGTTAATTCTTCCAATCCATGAGCGGGAATGTTTCCATTTCCCTATGTCCTCTTATTTCTTGAAGCAATGTTTTGTAGTTTTCTTTGTATAGGTCTTTTACATCCCTAGTTAAGCAAATTAATACGTGTTTGATTTTCTGTGGCACATTGTGAATAGAATTATTTTCTTAAATCCCTTTCTTCTCTTTTGTTATTTGCATATAGGAAAGCCATTGACTTTTGGGTACTGATTTTGTATCCTGCCACTCTATTATAGTTATCTATTGTTTCTAGGAGCTTTTTGGTAGAGAGTTTAGGATTTTCTAGGTATAATATCATGTCATCTGCAAATAGTGATTCCTTGACTTCTTCCTTTCCTATCCAGATGCTCTTTTTTTGAATTTTTATTTTTACAATTACAAAGATATACAATTAAAAAGTTCATATTTGGGTTTTGGTCATACAGTGTTCCAGCACCCATCCTGCCACCAGTGCCCATCTCCCACCACCAATGTCCCCAGTTCCCTACCCCTCCCCCAGGCTCCTCCATGGTAGGTTCTTTATTTCTTTCTCTTTCTCTCTCTCTTTCTTTTTTCCTTCCAGACTATGGATTACAGAACATACATTAAAGGGTTGTCATGTGTATCTTTTTGCCTCTATTTAATGGTCAGTTCTAGGTTGGCATTAGTACCCTTGACAATTGTTAGCACACTGTTCCATTTTCTGTCTTACCTAGCCTCGACTCCCACATGTATGTTCTTAATCTCATTTTCTTCTCTGATTGCTATGGCAAGTACTAACACCATGCACAAAAGTCAGATCTAAATGGATCAAATATCTCAATATCAGAACTGAATCCATAAAGTATGTTGAAGAAAATATAGGAAAAGACCTCCATGACATTGAAGTTAAAGACATCTTCAAATACAAAACACCACTAACAAAGTAATTGAAAACAAAGATAAACATATGGGACAACATGAAAATAAAAAGCTTCTTCACCTGAAAAGAAAGCGGTGACCAAGATACAAAGACAGTCCACAGAGTTTGAAAGAATATTCACCCAATATTCTTTGATAACGAGTCAATATCCATGATACATCAGGTACTGGTAGAGCTTTACAAGAAAAAAAAAAACAGTCAACTCCATCAAGAAATGGGGAGAAGCACAGAAACTTCCAAAAAGAAAAATTTGCTATAGCCCAGCGGGTAGGGTATTTGCCTTGCAAGCGGCCAGCCGGTGCTGGCCTGGGTTTGATCCCCAGCATCCCATATGGTCCTCCGAGCACCACCAGGAGTAATTCCTGAATGCAGAGCCAGGAGAAACCCCTGAGCATTGCTGGGTGTGACACAAAAAGCAAAAAAAAAAAAAATTGGGCTGGAACCAAAAAGAAGAAATTCAAATGGCCAAAGGGCATATAAAAATGCTAATCATCACTAATCATCAGGGAGATGCAAATCAAGACAACAGTGAGATATAATCTCACACCACATATACTGTCACACATCCAAAAGACAAGAACAACAAGTGCTTATATGGATGCAGGGAGAAAGGGACTCTCATCCATGTGGGTGAAAATTTCAAATGGTACAGTCTTTTTGGAAAACAATATGGACATTCCTCCAAAAACTAGAAATTGAGCTCCCATTTGACCCAGCCATATAACTCCTGGTAATATACCCTGGGAGGCCACAAACACACAACAGAACACCATCTGAACTTCTATGTTCATAGCTGCACTATTCACAATGACCTTAATCTGGAAACAGCCAGAGTGCCTAGAACAGATGACTGGATAAAGAAACGTTGATACATCTACACACTGGAATACTATGCAGCTGTTAGGAAAAACAAAGTTATGAAATTTGCCTATAAATGGATGGACATGGAGAGGATCATGCTAAGTGAAATTAGCCGGAGTGAAAAGGAAAGATATAGAATGACTACATTTATTTGCCGTATATAAAATAGTAGCATGATACCAACATCCTAGGTCAGGCAAACCATGTATCAGAATGTCTTGTACGTGGGTAGAATCTACTGCAAATGTGTTTAAGTCAAAGATTAGGTAAGGCAGAGAAAGGAACAGTGTGCTAATAATTGTTGGAAATGATACCAGCCTAGAAATGAGCATTGAACATAGGCAAAGGGAAATATAATCTCTAAATGTATGTACTGCAAGCTACAATGTGTAAGAGGATGCGAGAGAGATACATAGAGACACAGAGAGAGAAACAGATAAAGAGAGAGAAAGAGAGAGAGAGAGAGAGAGAGAGAGGCAAAGTGTCTGCCATAGAGGCAGGCTGGGGATAAAGGGAAAGAATCAGGGACATTGGTGGTGGGATGGGTGCTGTAACACTGTGTGACCGAAAACCAAACATGCACATCTTTGTATATCACAGTGTTATAATAAAGGAATTTTTAGAAATTAATGAATTAAACCTTTTTTTTTATTTACAAGAACAATTGAAATCATTTTACAGCTTACCATGTGAATTGCCACTTTCCATTCAACTCTATGCAAGATACTATTCAGCACTCAGGACCCAATTTCCTAAACTGCTTACCTTGCCCAATAGCAAAACTAGACTCTTCTGTTCTGTGACCTTGACAGGACCTGTTTTCATTATTAAAATATATTAAGAACTAATTTGAAGATAATTTTTAGTCACAACAGTGTCTCTCTTAAACTTTGACAAAACTGGCAAGGATTCAATATAATGTCATAAATCTAGTAATTTACTCTACTTCTGAGGTGAATCAAAAAGATAAAGTTATCCAAAATAAATAGTTTCTAAATTCAGATAAAAATATCAAAAGTAGAGATGATAGTTGTCACCTTCTAGAATCAATTTCCAAATTTATAAATATTAAACAGCACAAAATAGAAGGCATAGACATTGTGAAGCAACTATAATCACCATTATTATCATCATCACCTCTTTATCATTTTCATCATCATCATTATTGTATTCATTTTCCTGCAGATTTTATTGATTTATCTAAATACACATTTATAGGCACTAAGGTGCTGCCTTTATGGTATAGTTATTATCATTGATATAATCACTAACATTGATATATTAACAACCATATTAATGTGATTATTGATACATTATCAACAACATAAATCATAGATTTTGTCTT
This sequence comes from Cryptotis parvus, assembly GCA_021461705.1. NCBI lineage: Eukaryota > Metazoa > Chordata > Mammalia > Eulipotyphla > Soricidae > Cryptotis > Cryptotis parvus. The sequence continues at coordinate 21,936 of JAJIBD010033761.1, read as the reverse complement.
AGAAATTTTTAATTATTTTCCTTTAAAGAGATGAGTCACAAGACCATCAACATTAATGGCATAAACAATAAAATCAACTTTGTTTTATAGTCTGAATTTTCTATAAATGTAAATGTAATCTCCCACACAAACTGCCTGTCGGTCTGTCTATCTGTCTGTCTGTCTGTCTCTTCTCTCTGTCTCTTTTTTCTCAAATTGTTCTATTTTTTGATGACACCACACAGTAGTTCCCAGGGTTTACTGCTTGCTCCATGTTCAGGTATTATTTTGGTGGTGTCTGGGAACCATAAGCAGTACTGGAGATAGAACCAGGGTCAGGTGCCTATGAAACAATTGCTTTCCCAACTGTGGTAGTTCTCTAGCCCTTCTGAACTTCATCTCTCCTTCATCTTTCACAATCCCCCCAACATACTTTGAAAAAGTCAGCATCACAAACTGATTATTATAGCATTCTGTAAAATTTAGTGACCAATGTGATTCTACTGTTATCTACAGTGTGACCTGAAGCAAATTATATACTTCATCTGAGACTCAGTTCCCTATACAATCACTGTATCACTGTATCACTGTCTTCCAGTTCATCATCGAATTGTTCGATGATGTAACATCTCCATATGTTATTTAACATCTCCATATGTAACATCTCCATATGTCCTTTCTCATGCTAGTAGAGCCCAAGGGCATCTGCTTGCTCCAGGAACATAAGAGCCTCAATCCACACCATCAGATCATGGAAATGAGGGTTTACAATGATATCACTAATTTAAATTGTTGTGGAAATTACTGTTGTAAAATAGTGAAAATAGATCCAAATATCATAAATTGGGACAGGATGATGGTAACGGTAATAATGTAATCCTAAGGCAAAATTTTATTTTAAAATAACTACTTGCATCATTTTCCATTATAATTTAAAATTCCTTTACTTTTCTTAGACCAAGATTGGCAAAAGAAATCAGTAATCTAAGGATTGTAAGGTAAGAATAAAATTTAAAAAAAATGAATAATTCTCAGGTAAACCAGTTTCTTGTAAACTGTATGCTAGGATACTCTTAACACACTAGACCTCCTATTACATGGTAGCTTGTCCATCAGAGCAAGCCAGAGAGAAAGTTAAGGAAGAATAGGAATAGGACAATTTTCTGCATCTGTTATAACTTAGTCTTGGAGCTACATCATTACAAGTGAGTTTTCAGGTTCAAGCTACACTCAAGAGGTTGGAAATATTCAACAGTATGAATGGTAGATTGAAAATCATTGGTGACCACATTAGAGGGTTCATGGCCTCCAATTTGGTAAGGTGTAAATATGTACTATATTTTGTTTGTTATATGTCATATACAAAAAATAGAGTTCATGAGTCGTCTATCATTAGCTTTGATATTGTGATATTCTATGCATCTGAATTTGTTTAGGTATCATCAAGTAATCAGGAAACATTCAGTAGTCAGACTACAATAAGTAATTGCTATAATTACAAAGGAAGGTATAAATGTTTCATTCTTTGAACACTTTATATATATATACATATATATATAAACACATATTAGACATATAGTCAGGTAGATATGGAATGATAGGAAAACAAGGAAAGGGACAGTTTAGGACAGACTAAATTTAGAAATATCTTTCGATTTCTAGTCAAAGCCAAAAGATCATTTTTTTCCCACAGCTGTATCACTGATCAGGCTGAAGATAGGGAGGAAGAAAAAAGAGGAATTTCAGGCAGAATCAGAACTGATGAGGCCTAGGACATTGATAACACAGCCCAAGGAAAGGCACTTTCAGGGGAAGACAGTGCAGCCAGAAATCTTTAGGACCTGACAAAAGGAGATGCGCTCTCTGATCCAAGCGTCACTCAGGCATATTAAATACACAAGACCTTTATCTCTTGATCTCTCGTCAAGATCCACAATAAAGATGACCATAATACATAGAACATTCAATTTATGATAGGTACTCCCACCAATTTCTAAATGTTTTGCCTCATATTAATCTTTTCAGCAACTATCTTTTGCTTTTCTGGTTTTTTATAAGTAAAAACACTGACGCATAATTAGTTAAGGCAAATTGTTGTGGCCATTCATTTTGTCAAAGGCAAAGCTGTTGTGGAAACAGAGACCCTACAGCTAGAGCCTATGCAGCCAAATCACTAGTAAGGATGTGTTAGTTGGAGTGGGGATATCAAATGCCATATTCTCTAATGCTTGTAAAGTTAGAATAGCATAGGACAAAGATAAAGCTAATGCCATAGTATATAGAGGAACATTCAAAGGAAGTGATGCAAAGGCATTACCTTCAGCTGTACATCGTTTCATCATTGCCTATGAAATTCAACACTTCAGATGAATGACTCAACATTGATGTAAATATTTCTTTTTGTTTTGTTTGGGGGAGCATGCATAGTGGTGCTCAGGGAATTCATCCAGACACTGTGCTCAGAGATCACTCCTGCTGGGGGTCAGGGGCCATACAGGGTGCTGGAGATCAATCCTTGGTTAGACACATGTGAGACAAGTGTACTGTGTCTCTGGCTCCAAGTATTAGTTTATTATTAGTTATTATTTCTTATTTTCTTTCCATGCGATAAGATCAGTTAGTCATAAGTAATCTTTTTTTGCTATCCTAAAGTATTACTAATAAAATTTTATATTATAGTAGGTAATCAGATAAAAATCTTGACTATAAAATATGTCATCTATAGGAGAAAAAGTGTCATCGGTAATTCATATGTAGTGATATCTTAAAATTGTTTATTCTGTTGTTATTTTATAAACATCATTTCCTCCCACCCCATCCTGTCACAAACACACACACACAATACACACACATACACATGCACAGACACACTTCTTGTAATGTGCAGGAAATAGCTAAGGGAACTTTTAAACATGTTTCTCCCTTAATGATATCTATTTTTTTCCTTCCAAACTCTACTGAGGACTTTGGAAGGAAAAAATTAAATATTACATTCAGTGAGCTTTCTCTTGTTATATAGCTCAGACACAGAACCCTGTTTTCACCAGTGAAGGCACTGTAACTCAGATACAGTAGAAGTAAAATAGGTCTGAACAGAGGTGACAGTCAAGACCCCACCTTTGATAGTACAATTTTCACTGGCTGCTTCTGAGAAAGAACATAACTGAAAGGCCTATTACTAAACATTTTAATAGGAGGAGGAAAGGAGAAAATAGAAACCATGTCACCTTACCTAGAAGCTTTCTCCATTTCCCTTTCTTTCTCCTACAAAAGATTACTTGTTCCCTAGGTATTTTCAATTAACAAGAACCTGAATGCATTAACCTTTTCAGTATGCAATACATCCATCAGAACTTAGTCTTGGATTCCAGGACTGGGATCTGTGGGAAGCTACCTTGATATCCTGCTAACATTGGATAAAATAATTTTCAGGAGAGGTTCATAATGTCTATACAAGAGTGGGTAAATAAAGTGGCTTATTTTAGGGGGTAAAATATGTTTTATAAGCACAATTTTGAGTTTGAGAAGAATACCATCACTGTTGATATTTTTCTAACTCTACATTAAGATTGCACTAAATAATCTGTCTCACATATATTTTAACATTCTACGTGTGTAGAGGTGTGTATTTGTTCAGTAGTTTCATGTGCATTATTCTATTCCAGCCTCGTAATTTATGTGCCAGGCAAAATAATATAGCAAGTGTGGGGCTGAGGAGATCACTTAAGAGGGGGCATATACATGAGATCCCAAATTGGATCAAAAGTGTCATAGTCAGGCAGAGTATCTCCAAGGCTCCCAATTTGGCTGAGAGGCCCCAATATAGAAAACTAAAGAAGTAGCAATTGAGATTTAATGAGAAAATATTTTTAAGTACCAATTTTTCAGATGAGAAAAATCAATATTAGATAAGTTCAATTGCCAATTAAATGACCTCAAGATGGAATGGCCACTCCGGTAGTGGTGGAGAGGCAGTAATTTTGCATAAAACTATCATCAATAAGAATCAATACTAGTGAAACTGTCTATATATTGCAAGTAATGCCCTCTATACAGATAGGAGAGTGATAGAGAACAATCATATTAAGCTGAAAAACTGGGTAAGAGTAAAATTACATCAGAATACCAGTATTCAACAAGTTTTATCATGCTTCAGCATTACATATTTAATATGCATAAAAGTGTGACCATGAGAAACCTGCCTTGGACACATAGTGAATATACATTCCCAGAGTTGCAGACTCAATTAATATTGCAGTGGTTCTGGTGAGTAGAATCAGTCAGTCCTGGCACCTGGTAATGCAACCACAAAATAATACCCCTCCTGCATATTACACACAAGCACAACCTGTCATAGGACCAACAAAAGAAACTTAAAGCAATTCTAACATCGGGGCCAGAGTGATAGTACAGAGGGAAGATATTTGTCTTGCACATGGCTGACATGGGTTTGATCCTAGAATCCTATAGGGTCCCCCAATAGAATGCCTATAGAGTCCCCCAATAGATTAATTCTTGAGTGCAGAGTCAGAAGTAACTCCCAAACATTACCAGGAGTGACCTAAAAAGCCAAAATAGAAAAAATTCAATATTGAGTTGCATTGCATAGTTTGGACAGGGAACAAAAAGAGCACTAAACAGCTAGTTAACCCAGAGAACTCCCCATAGTGGAGGGTTCAAGCAGTGAACTTGACTCACTTCTATTTCCTGACAGCACAATGAAGAAGCAGTGCAGAACCTCACCATGCTCCCTGAGCTAGAGAAAGCTATTTCTTTTTTTAATTGTTTTTATTTTTAAAATTACAAAGATATACAATTAAAAAGTTCATATTTGGGTTTTGGTCAAACAGTGTTGCAGCACCCATCCCGCCACCAGTGCCCATCTCCCACCACCAACGTCCCGGTTCCCCCCCCTCCCCAGCCCTGCTCCATGGCAGGTTCTTGATTTCTTTCCATTTCTCTCTCTTTCTCTTTTCCTTCCCTCCAGACTATGAATTACAGAACATACATTAAAGGGTTGTCATGTGTATCTTTTTGCCTCTATTTAATGCTCAGTTCTAGGTTGGCATTAGTATTTCTTAATGATCAATGGATATGTACAACAAGAAGAACACATACTTCTAAACATATATGCAGCTAATAGGGGACCAGCAAAATGCTTGAAACAGCTGCTGATAGACTTGAAGAAATAGATCAAGATCAACAAAAAAGTTATAAGTTTCAACACTACTCTATCACACTAGGTAATTAAACAAGATTATAACTCAAAAAGGAAGTATGGAATTTGAAGCAAAGAATGAGAGTGGCTTTATATATTATTTAAACATATATATATATATATATATATATATATATATGCATGGCTTTTAATTCCCCAAAACCAAAAGCACATTATTCTATTATTCTTCTGTGCAGATAGGGCATTCTCCATAACAGATTATATGTTGGATCACACAATATGCAAACACCTGGAAATTAAGCATTTCACTACTCAACAACCAGTGGGTCAGAGAGAAATCAGAAAGGAAAAGAAAAGATTCCTGGAAATAAATGAGAATGAGGACATGAACTACCAGAACTAGCAGGATACAGAAAAAAGCTGTGGTAAGAGGAAAGTTCATAGCTATGCAAACATTCATCAGGAAGAAATAAAGGGCCCAAATAAGTAATCTTATGCACAACTTAAGAAACTGGTGAGCAACCAAAAACGGAACCCGATGCAAGCAGAGGGAAGGAAATTACAAAACTTAAAGCAGAAATTAATGAATCTGAATCCAAATATAATAATCTGGAAGATTAGTGAAACCAATGACTGATTCTTTTGAAAAAGAAACAAGATTGATGAGTCATAAGCAAGATATAGAGAACCTTAACTAACTAAATCATAAGGGGGTAGAATATTACAACAAATACCACAGAAACCTGAAGTATCAACCAAGATTATTTTGAACATTTTTGTCATAAGAGAACCTAAGAAATTGATATATTCTTAGACTCCTATAACCTCCCAAGGCTAACCAAGATGATATGGAATATATGAACGAACCTACCACTATTAAGGAAATCAAAATGATAATCAGTCTTCCCCTAAACAAAAGCCCAGGCCAAGATGAATAGTATAGTGAATTCTTTCAAAGATTTAAAGAAGAATGACTGCCAATCCTTTTCAGGATGTTTCAGGAATTAGAAGAGACATAAATATTCCTAAAGAGTTTATGTGAAGCAAAAGTAGACATGGCACATAATGGAGAATTATAAACTAATATCCCTGATGTACATAAATAATAAAGTCCTCAACAAAATGTGAACAGATTTAATCTAATACTCATCAAAAAATAATCACACATCTTGATAAAGTAAGATTCATTCCTTGCATGCAAGGATGGCTTAACGTACTGAAGTCCATCAATATAATATACCATATCAATACAAGAAAAAATTATCACATTATAATAGATGCTGATAATACATTAGGAAAGTTCTTACATCCATCCATGATTAAGTATTCTACAAAATGGGGCCAAAGCGATAGCACTGTGGGTAGGGCATGTACTTCACACACAGCCAACCTCGTTCTATCCCTTTCATCCCATATGGTCCCCGAGCACCACCACGAGTAATTCCTGAGTGAAGAGCCAAGAGTTACCCCTGAGTAACCCCTGAGCATTTCCAGGTGTGACCCAAAAAAAGCAAAATACACACAAAAAATAAGTATTCTACAAAACATTCTGCTCCTCCCTATTGGAAAAAATGCTCTCTCTTCTGGTGCAGTGCCAGCCTGAGACTTGATGGTGAATGCTGGAGTGAATGGATTTGGCCCCTATTGGCTGTTGGGTCACCAGGACTGACCTTATGTCTATGTCTGGCAAAGTGAAAATTGTGTCCATCAATGTCCCTTACATTGACATCAACTACATGATCTACATGTTCTAGTATTATTCCACCAAAGACACACTCAAGACCGAGACTGTGATGCTCATCATCAATGGGATGCCCATCTCCAGTTTACAGAATCAAGATCCCACCAAACTCAAATTGGGTGAATCTGGTGCTAGTGTGTTGTGGAGTACACTGGAGTCTTCACTGCTATGGAGAAGGCTGGGGTTCACTCAAAGGGGGTGTCTAAAGGATCATCGTCATCACCCCCTTCTCGTGACAGCACCATATTTGTGATAGGTGTCAATCACAAGAAGTACTATAACTCCCTCAAGATTGTTAGGAACATCTTCTGAACCATCAACTGATTGCACCCCTGCCCCCGGCCAAATTCATCAATGACAGCTTCAGCATTGTGGAGTAACCATAGTCCACACCATCACTGCTGCTCAGAATACTGTGGGCAGCCCCCAGGAAACTACAATGTGATGGCTAAGAGGTGGCCCATAACATAATTAGAACTATGCCAAGGACCAGATTCTCTCCTGTGATTTTAACAGTGACACCACTCATCCACCTCGATGCTGGGACTGGCACTGCCTTCAACAACCCCTTGGTCAAACTCATTTCCTGGTACAAAAATTGAGTTTGCCTGAAGCTAATAAAGTAGTCAATCTCATGGTCAACATGGCCTCCAAAGAGTAGCATTCCCCCAAACCACCAGCCACAGCAAGAGCTATAGGAGGAAGAGGCCCTCAGCTGCGAGGGAGTACATCCCCATTCATCCAACACACTAAGAATCTCCTGATATCAATTCTCCAGCCTAGAACCACTGAAGATGGGGAGGATTTGAGGCTCTCTACCTTGTCTTGTACCTTGTTTTATATATATATATATATATATATATATATATATATATATGTTATATATAAATATCTGTTACTGGTTTTGAATATCAAACATGCATCGGACAGCTTGCCAGGCTCTTCCATGTGGGCGCTATAATCTCATTACTTTGTGGGGCTCTCTCAGAGGGGTGGGTAGAATATTCACGGTAATTTGGAGGTAATAGGTGCGGCCACTGTGTGGCGCCACTCAATGGGGGAAAGGCAATGGAGAAGATTATCCATGACTTCTACTCAAATCTCTTTGATAGCCACATCCACCTGCCCACATACCAAATTCCACAAGATGGATATGTCATTCCCAACGTTCTGCCTTCTGAAATCCAACATGCCATCTCATTGGTAAAGAAGGGAACAGCACCAGGCCCAGACAAAGTCAGACCTGAACACCTGAAGAATCTGCCGTCGGTACTCATCAATACACTAGCATAGCTCTTCACATGCTACCTGTCCAAAAGCAAGGTGCCCTCCCAATGGAAAACCAGCAGGCCAGTTCTACTGTTCAAGAAGGGAGACATTCATGACATCGGCAACTATCGCCTCATCTGCCTGTTGTCCGTCATCTACAAGATGTTTACCCGAGTCGTCCTGAACAGGATTAGCAGAACAAGAACACTGGATGCAGGACAACCATGCGAGCAAGCTGGCTTCCTGGAAAGGATTCAGCAAAATCGACCATATCAACACAGTAACCAAGCCCATTGAGGTTTGTAGGGAGTACAAGATGCCGCTATGTCTCACGTTCATTGATTTACAGAAAGCCTTTGATTCTGTGGAGACTGAAGCAGTCATCGAAGCCCTAGTCAAACAGGGTGTTTAAACTCAATACATCAAGATCCTTCATGAGCTTTATTATGGATTCGCCACCAGGATCTCACCATTCTACAAAGAAGTGAGCATTGATGTCAAAAGAGGGGTTCGACAGGGTGATACCATTTCACCAAAACTCTTCAGCTCCACCCTCGAGAAAATCGTGCAACAATTAGAATGGGAAGGAATGGGAGTGAAGATAGATGGTCGGCAACTACACCACCTCCGCTTCGCTGATGACATCGTTCTAATAACACCAAACATTAGCCAAGTGACACAAATGCTGGCTGACTTCGACCGAGAATGTGGAAAGATAGGTCTACAGCTGAATCTAAAGAAAACCATGTTTATGAAAAATGACCTCGTTCCAGAGGCTCCATTCACTCTCAATGGAAAAAAACTTCTCTGAATGCAGCAGTTATGTATACCTAGGTCGAGAAATCAACATGATGAACGACCTAAAACCTGAGCTGCACAGGAGGAAGAGAACGGCATGGAATGCCTTCAAAGGCATCAAAGAAATAGCTAAAAGGACAAAGAACCTCCGGCTCAGGCACATCTCTTTGACTCCACTGTTCTCCCTGCATTAACATATGCCTCAGAGACCTGGGCCCTACGAAAGCAGGATGAGAATGCTATTTGGGTCTCCCAAAGAGGAATAGAAAGAGCTATGCTTGGAATATCAAGTGAGAGAAGGAATCCGGAGTTCTGACCTCTGTCGCTATTCCAGAATCAGGGATGCTGTCTCGTTTGCCAAGGCATCGAAAATCAGATGGGCTGGACATGTAATGCGATTTGGAGACAACCGCTGGACTATAGCCGTTACCAACTGGATTCCAGGGGATGTCAAATAATCACGTGGCTGCCCACCTACAAGATGGTCAGACTTCCTTGTCAAGACTCTGAAGGAACGGTTTGAGGCTCTTCATATTCCTGAATCAACCAGATGCCATTGGGCTACATTGGCACGTGATAGGGTCCAATGGAAATGTTACTGGCGCCCGCTCGAGCATATTGATGAATAACGGGATTCAAGTGATCAAGTGATCAAGTGATATATAAATATATTTATATATATTACATGTACCTATGTAATATATATACATAGACAACACATATATACACACATACATATATACATATATATTTAATTTAGACTCTAAATATTCTAAATTAAAAGGAATTGAAAGAACTTTTAGCAAAATCTCATTGCAAACTTTATACCCCCTGGGGAAAATTTAGAATCCTATTTCTCATTCCTATGACCTGATGGTATGGTTTGAGGCTCTTTATGTTCCTGGAGTGAGCAGATGCCCTTGGGCTACACTAGCATGTGACAGATGTATGGAGATGTTACTGGTGCCTGCTTGAGCAAATCAATGAACAACAGGAAGACAAGTATCACAAGTGATACAAGTGATTCCCAAAGACCAGGAACAAGACAACTCTCACCATTTCCATTTCTACTTAATATAGTGCTGTAAGTACTATCATAGCAATTAACCAATGAAAGATATTAAGGGATCCAGGTAGGAAAGGAAGAAGTCAAGCTCTCACTGTTTGCAGATGACCTGGCATTATATCTAGAAAACCTTAATGGCTCTCAATCAAAAATCTCCTATAAACAATCTGTTTGTAGAGTTAAGTGATAGGCTACAAAATTAGCATTCAGAAGTCCATGGCTTTTCTATATGCAAATAATGAAAATAGACAATATTAAAAGACAATCTTATTCACAAATGTGCCTCATAAAATCAAGTACCTAGGAATTGGTTTAACTAATGAGTTGAAAGACCTAAGCAAAGAAAACTATGAAACACTACTGAGGAAAAGTAGACACAAGGAAATGTGAACACATTCCATGGTCATGAGGTGGGAAGATTAACATCTTCAACATGGCAGAACTCCCCAAAGCATTGTATGTCTTCACTGTAGTCCCTGTAAGGATATTCATGATATTTTTTCAAAGAAATAGATCAAAGACTCTTAAATTCTTATGGATACGCATAAGTGCGCACACACAGACAACACACACACACACACACACGAATAGCCTAATAAATCATCTGGGAAAAGAAGACAGGAGGCGTTATTTTCCACAACCTCATAATGTGCTTCCAATGGGTAGAAATTAAAAGTGTGGAAAAGGAGAAATCCTCAGATCAATGAAATAGAGTAGAAAATACAGAGACTGACTCTCAGTATATGATCAGTTAATTTTTGATAAAGGAGTAAAACATATGAAGTGGAACAAGGGACATTTCAACAAGTGGTGTTGAAAAAACTGGTCAGAGACAAGGTGGGTATGGGGGTTAGGGGAATAATTCCAACCTCTTTCTAATGTCATGCATGAAAGTCAAATAAAAATAAAGACGAAGATATCATACCTGAACCCATAATCTACATAGAAAAATAATACAGGCAGAACTCCCTATGATATTGAAGCTTGAGGCATCTTCAAGGATAAAACATAACTAACACTTTGTTCTTATCATTCCTTTTCTTTCTGTCACTCACTAATCTCACAGTCTTATTTCTGCTTTTTATTCCATCTACACATATACATATAAATCCAGATACCATCTCTTGAATTTTAAGTTTTAATTTCTAGAATACGTACCTATATATCATCAGAAAATGTATGCTGACTCACCTCAATTTTCCTTACTGTTTGAACTCCAACTTTGCGGAACAGGCTTTTAAGAAAAGGCATTTCCCCAAACACAGCAAAATAATATTTGATTTTTTCTTTATAAATAGACATAGTTCCTATTTTGCAGCTTAAAAAAGTATATCAGACAAGAACAGCCTAAGGACTGTTTTGGGAATGAGGGATGAATGGGGATAGAACAGTTTTAAATTCATTTCACTTAACATCTATGTTTTCATAAGAAGTGAGTGGCTATGTAAAGTGATATTCAAAAAGGTCCTATTGGGGCCAGAGAGATAGCACAGTGGGTAGGGCATTTGCCTTGCATGTGGCCAACCTGGGTTTGATTCCCAGCATCCCATATGATCCCCCAAGCATCACTGGGAATAATTCCTGAGTGAAAGCCAGGAGTAACCCCTGAGCATTGCCAGATGTTACTCAAAAAAAAAAAAAAGCCCTACTGCTATAAATAAATTTAAACACTAGAGACCATCCTTGATAAAGTTTTCTTACAAATAGGAAGACTGTTGGAATACAAAAATCCAAGGTAAATTGAACTATTTTAGCTGGGTAACATTAAACACCATTCATTTCTCTTTTCTTGTTTGTTTCCTGCTAACATTCTACTTTATCTTAGTAAAACCTTAGCATTCTTTCATTAGGAAAAGAAAAAATAAGAAGACTTTGTGTTGGTGGAAATATTTGGATAATTTTTAAAAAGGAAAGGAACACCTAGGGTCAGTGTGATAATATAGTAACAATAAATACTGTGAGACCCCAAGCAGACATAAACCTTGTGGAAATTAAAACCATCTCAATACATTTTTCCCACAAACAACCTTTCAGGTTATTCAAGTCCAGAAGAATTTAAAAGCAATGGATTATTAGAGTCCAAAGTAAAATTTTAGGTTATTTGTGTGGTTTCCATGAGAATCATAGTTGTGTTTCAAATTGATTCTGAAAAGCAATTTTCAAAGTGTAAAAATGCAGTCGTGACTTGTTGGCTGAAATTAGCTCCCTAATAACTACAGAAGCATAATTACTCACATCAAGGCAAAGCAGACCAGACATGAAGAGAACTGCTGGGGAGAAAAAAAAGTGTACCATTGAGCTCTGGAAGACTGAACACTACTAAATGGTTTTGTCAGATCCAATTTTGATGATTATTTAGCAACCTCCTACCCACAGCATTAAAGTTCTGAGGGCATATCCTAAATTGAAGGATATTTGTAATAAAAAGATATAAGCCTCCAACTCTCATTTTTTACCAAACATTAATAAAAATCGAATTAGAAGTAAGTGCTTTGAAAGGCTACTGGCAAAAGGTTTGAGTCTTGTAACAATGTGAATCTGATAAGAAAAGGAAATACTCCCCTGTCTCCTTTTTATTATTGTTATAATATAAAAAACACTTTTTAAAAGTTTTGATAAAAGTAAAATAAATTTTCACGTTCTACTGCACCTAGAAAAAAATTAAATCTATTCTTTTACTTGTAAAGAATATGAAAGGCAGCCACCATGATTAAAAGCTGCACAACTCCCTCAGACGACAATAGATGTGCTGACTCCGAGTGCCCTTTTCATTATTCTTAATGAAATGCGACTTCATTTCCCACACACTCAGAATTGTGTTAGCTGAGAGTTGAACATGTAAATGAAGCCAAGCACTCCACAGAATACCTCCATTCTCTATTTCCAAAGGCCATGTGAGGACACTGGCTTGTGCCAAGTGAGCAAATGGGAGGCAGAGAGGAAGGATGATGGGCTATTACCTTTTCACTCAATCTCTTTTGGACTTGAGTTAGTACTGCGTTTTGTTTTGTTTTTCTAAACTCTCGGGGCACATTTTAAACTGTTACTAGGTCAAATTGATCCAGATATCATTTCATATAAAAAATAAAGCCTGTCATTTCAGATACTCCTGTAGGGTCAATATTAAGATCCTCAGAGACCCAATGTGCTCTATTATTTCATTACTTAAACACACATATCATGTTGTTCACAAAAGTTCAGTGAATAATTAGTGTGGGAGAAACCCTGAGTTATGATATAGTTCAATTATTCTCTTTATCTTATATCTTGACCAAAAACAATATAAAATCAACAAGCAAATGCTCTATAATCTTTTATATTGATAAACAACATAAAACACTCTGGCCACGCTATTTATAAGAATTCCACTCCAGGGCTTGAGAGAACAGGAGAATGTTATCATCCTCACTGCTTTATTCTCCATGTTGCCATTCGTTCAATTGCATAAAATATGTAGAACAGAAAGGAGTTAATAGAAGAATTAAATATGATCCATGCCACTGGTTTGCTTATAGTTCAGTTGAGGAGGTTTGTGGTAAACATAATAAAGTCTTACTATAAGAGACTTAAGATGTCAAGAAAAAATAAAATCAGAATGCTAAAACAACATCTAATTAGAAGGAGAGTGACCTTGGTTTATTTTCACAAGCAAATGGAAAATGTATATTTTAAAATTATGTTTCCAAGAATAGTTTTCTTCATTTCTTTAAACTTTACTTCTGCTCCTAAATGCCCCTTAGGTTATTATCTCCTTTAAAGTGAAATTACTGATGAGAACTGATATTCTTTTTAACATTTTAAAGATATTCAGAATTACAGGACTCAGATTTGTCAACTGTGTTTTGACCTTGTCCAAGAATACATTTCTCTATTGGAGTGTATTTCTCCCTCACCTGAAAAATCTACTCTTGGTACTCTATATGAAGTAATTTCATTATCACACAAAAATTTTGCTTAAATTTATCTTAGATGTTTTCAAATTAGGATTAATATAATGGTTATATCATCCTAATTCTGAGTTTTCAGCTGTACTTTGGGTAATTTCTCTGAGTACTGACTATTTTTATGTACAGCACTTATCTGAGATGTATCTTAAGCAATACATCTGCCATTGCAGAAGTTCTAGGCATTCCTTATTTATCAGTGATACCTTTTTTTGCAATATAACTTGTTGGCCATTTGTCCTCAGGAGACTTCATAGGATCAATCTAACTTTAGTTCTAAAGTTCATACAGTAGCTAACCTCATCAAAACCATTTTGAGACTCCTATTTGTGCTCTGGTATGTAAAATGATGATACTTAAGATTTTTTTTGCATTATCTCATACATAAGCCTGTGAGTCACAGACGATCTGAGATCTTCTATAAGATTTCAAATATTAATAGAAAGAAAAATGATTATCTTTAAACTTCCTTAAATACATAAGGAATCCGTATGTATTTCTCTTAGCAAAAGAACAAATTCACTTCAGAGAGGGTAATTATTCTCTTATTTGAGGGTCAGGATAATTTTGTTACCTAAAGTCAAGATCTAAGACCGACAAGAAGGGTTTGTGAGAATAAAAAGGTCTGATTAATGCTGCATAAAATTTAAAATCTTTCTATTACTGGCAAGGGTAATTATCTTTCTTCATGGGGGCCTGGGGGAGAATTTTTAGTCTTTCTTTTCCACACTTGAGATCTTAGGTAAATGATGATTCAAAAAGTCAGTGACTACAAAACATTTGTGGGATAATACACTGGAAGGGTCTTAGAAGAAACACTAGTTCTGGAGAAGCCCCCATGAGGATTGATTTCTAAAGAACTCTGCCCAGCACTGAGTTTCAAGATTTTATTTTTCCATACTTTCTCGGTTAGTAAGTCTGTCTCTTGCTGCCAAGATTTTAGTAAAGTTTCCAATATACTTAAAGTTAATGTTGACAGTACCACCTTAAGTGATAAATATGTATGGAGGGACTTCAGTCGCATGGAGAAGTCTCGAATCAGCAGAAGAACTCGACACAGTTCAGTGTCATAGGATCATATGAGAGACTATATGTGTCCCTCCTGGGACAGGGATGCTTACCTGGGAAAACAGAAACTACTTCTACAATTTCAGCCTGTAGTTACCACCATTTTTACCCACATTTACCTTGCTTTTAAGTGCAGGGAGTGATCTCAGAAACTGGACCACTAAGAACCCTCAGCTCTACTTGTGAAAACTATATTTTCACAGAGAAATATTTGACACTCTTAGTCTTCGGTGTGGGAGCATTTTTAGGGATCTTTCATCTTTCAAAAATGGCAATATGTATTGAATATTTTCTCACATTGTGTCCACATAACCACAATTCTTGACACTTGAATATTTTACCGCTAGTAGGTTAAAATTATTACACTTTCCCCTAAATTCTTACAGACCTAATTTCCTAATTTTAATTGCCTCTATTTTCACATAGTTAAAAGAATGGAGGCATTCTATTTACTCTATGATAGGGAAATTGGATAGGCTTTTAAGATAGGCCCATCTTTAAGATAGGCCCTAAAGGAAACACACACACACACACACACACACACATATATATATATATATATATATATTGTATAAGTATATATACATATATATAGTTTTGTATAAGTATATATGCATACACTTATATATAGAGTATAGACTTATATATATACTTATATATACTTAAGTATATAAGTATACTTATATATACTTATATAAGTATATATAAGTATATATATAAGTCTATATACTTATATATACTAAGTATATATACATATACTTATATATACATATACATATACATATACATATATATATATATATATATAATAACACATGTATTTGGAAACACACCTGATGGTGTTTCTGAATCCTCCAGGCCTCAACATGCAAGCAAGTGCTTTACCCACTCTACTATCATTCCACCCACAGAAATTAAGAATATTTTAAAGACATTGTGGTAGATGCTCTGGGACCCCACATATTTTTCCCCGGGTCTTACAGTGCCTAGTACCAAAGTATAAATACCATTATTTGTAATTTTCTCACACTTTTACTGGTAGCCAGTGATTAACTACCAATGTTTATTCTTTCTTCCTCCTAATAGCCTCATACATGGCTGGGGTATTAGTTTATCAGTCTCTTAAAAGCCACACCTCTATCACTTAGGATGAACAAAACTCAGACAACTATTTACACTGGTTCCCTAAATTCTCAAACTGGCATAAACTCAGTAACCAAACATGAATACTCAGGTTTTAGCACTGATTTTCTATACTTTCTCTTCAATCTGATACTCCTTACAGACGCTTTCAAGAATAATTTTCCTAAGTGAACTATTTATACTGAAATACTTATTTTAGTTCTGCTTCAGAGAAAAATTAAACTTGCATTCATTTGTTATCTACAGTTTTCTGTTTTCATCACTTTTAGCTAAAAATAATCAAACAAAAATTATGGGAAAGAAAATAGAAGTTTAAAGGTGATCGATGAAATCAATAAAAAATCATCCTGACCTACAGAAATGAATTGAAACAAAAAATATTTTTTCATATTATGCCAACGATAGTTTAAGTTTTCTATTTTGAATTGAAATAGTAATATGCTCAAAAAATTCCAGTAATCCCTTTAGTGAATAGAATCTAAGAAAATAATTTTTTGACAGAACATTAACACAACAGAAAACTAAATATAAACCATCACACTGAGGACATTTGTGATACATGATTTAATGAGCTACATCAATTTAAGCTTGTTTAAACTGAGTTACGGCACAAGAATATTGGAAATGCTCTGAAATTTCAGTTCTTTAATGGCAGAGGCAACATACTATGGCCACTGCCTACAAATTTGAGCACACCCACAAATTCTGGATGGATGCCACAATACAATGCCCTAGCAACTCTTTATCTGGGTCATTTTTCAGAGTTGTGTTTGCAGTGAACAAACTTGAGGGATGAGATAATGTCTCCCCTTGGAGAAATAGCTAACTTCCATGTACTATAAAAGTGGTGGATATTTCAAGTCTTCCTGCACACTGTCCAAAGCATGTGCATATATCCATGATGAGATCTTTGTGTGACCCCATGGAGGGTAGAGTGAACCTGCCCAAACCTGTACAAACATACATTAATCTCTAGTTACTGCTTGTGCTATGAGTAAAAAGTTCTTTGTCCTTTGTATCTGACCCACTAGAGGGTCTGTGAAGCAAATATTCAACTTTGCCACTGCAGTGCAAGAGCAGCGGCATACTGTACAGAATTGAATGAGTTATACGCGACTGTATTTCAACAAATTGAATTACAATACTGAAATTTTTATTTCACTTAGTTTTAATGTATCATAATTTTTTTTCAACTATAAAAACATTAAAAAATTTCTTTGCATGCTACTAGTTGTGAACTTCCGTTTAGCTATGAAAATGAACTTTAAAGATAAACAATTAAAAAAAAAGTCATTGAGTAGACCTACTAAAGAAATAAAATAAAATTATGCAAGGCAAGAATAGGGAGTGATTTTACAAAAAAAAATATATTACTGAAAAAAGGCGTTTGATTCTTCAATGCATACTGGAGGACTTCTGTGTTTTGAGGGTTCTTGTAATTTCTACTAATTTTTAGGAATACTGCAATGAAAATAAATCTAATATGTACTGACTCATCTTCACGCTGGGAGCTGCAAACATGCTTTAGTGTAGGTATTGTGACAAATAGATGAATATTATCATATCTGGCCAACATTTGAACACGAGGTAGTTCAACTGCTCCTTCTTTACTAACACTGTTAAAGTGGTCAGAGTTGTCCTGTGTAGGGAGGAGAAAGGTTTCTCTACATTCCATATCCTTTCTGATAACTGATATTTAATATAGCAATGAATAAACTATCACATTGATTCTCGATAAATATTCTAGTTCCATTGACTATTGTGTGATTTTGTGAAGGAAATTAACTTTTTTTAATCACCATTTTCCTATTTTTAACATGGAAATGAGGGAGGGGAAAACATGGAAATGATATCAATCTTCACTGAGTGCTGTGGAGATGACACGAGATATACATATAGAGAGAGTGAGAAAAAGTGTATATGTATATACACTTTGTTTGTCTTCCCCATTGTTTGTGAATTTGCTCGAGCAGTCACCAGTAACATCTCCATACTTCCTGTTGCCTTGCTAGTATAGCCCAAGGCATCTGCTCGCTTCAGAAACACGAAGAGCCTCAAACCATTAGTTCAGGTCATGGGAATGAGGTCTCATGATTGTTACTGGTTTTTGGCAAATCAAATACGACACAGGTAGCTTGCCAGGCTCTGCCGCGCAGGTGGGATACTCTCGGTAGTAGGCTCTCAGTTCAATATATGTATATATGTAGAGAAATATATATACTTATATATAGATATATAAGTATATAGATCTTATACTTATTTAAGTATATAGATTCATATACTTATATATCTATATACTTATTATATAGATATCTTATTATATAGATTATATAGATATATACTTATATATCTATATACTTATATATAATATACTTAACATATAAATATACACATATACTTATCTATATACATATATATAAATATATAGATAAATATACATGTAGAGAAGTGTATCACTTGTATCACTTGTCTTCCCATTGGTCATTGATTTGCTCAAGCGGGCATCAGTAATATCTCCACA
Source organism: Cryptotis parvus (assembly GCA_021461705.1). Taxonomy (NCBI): domain Eukaryota; kingdom Metazoa; phylum Chordata; class Mammalia; order Eulipotyphla; family Soricidae; genus Cryptotis; species Cryptotis parvus. The sequence goes on along the minus strand of JAJIBD010033761.1, from coordinate 3,228 downwards.
CATCCTTGACATGCTAGTGTAACCCAAGGACATCTGCTCGATTCAGGAACATGAAGAGCCTCAAACCATTCCTTCAGGTCATGGGAATGAGGTCTATAACTGATACTGGTTTTTGGCATTTCAAATACGACACGGGTAGCATGCCAGGCTCTGCCATATGGGTGGAATACTAGTAGGCTCTCATATCGTTCATTTATTGATCAACCACATGGCCACAAAGTGGCCAAGCAAGATTAGGAAAGATGGGCTTTTCTGCTGAGTGGAGCTCTGAAGAGCTATGGAGTCCGGATGTAAAAAATGGTGGCCCTCATGGTGTGGGGTTCCTCTGTCTTCTTGCGAGACTCTGCTGAAATGGCAGACCAGGGCTAGAACCCACCTTCCCTCCCTGAGCACCTCATGATCAGTTGAGCACAGGGAGAGCAGGTAACAGTTCTGCCCCATGTATTTGAGTCTCTGGATCAGGCCTACCTGGGCTTGAAATAGACCTTGCTGTAGATATATAATAATCTATAGTATCACTTGTATCACTTGTCACTTGTCTTCCCATTGTGCATTGATTTGCTTGTACGGGCACCAGTAATATCTCTAAATGTCCTATTGCATGCTAGGGTAGTCCAAAAGGGCATCTGCTCGCTCCAGGAACACAAAGAGCATCAGACCATTCCTTAAGGTCATGGGAATGAGGTTTATAATTGTTACTGGTTTTCGGCATATCAAATATGACACGGGTAGCTTGCTAGGCTCTGCTGTGCGGGTGGTATACTCTAAGTAATAGGCTCTCATCTTGTGCATTTACTGATGAACTACAATGGGGAGAGAAAAGCTTTTCTCTTGGGTGGAGCTCTGATGAGCTGTGGAGTCTGGATGTTGAAAATGGAGGTCCCTCATGGTGTGGGGGGGTCCCTCTGGCATTTTGCAAGGCTCTATTGGGATGGTGGGCCAGGGCTAGAACTTGTGTTCTTCCCGGAGGCCTCATGATCAGGGAGAGCCACTAAGAGCTCTGCCCCATGTGTCTGAGTCCCATGTGTCTGAGAGAAGTGTATGTGTGTATATATTTATAATTACGCTACTTCTACTTACTAAGAGAACTGGTCAATAAGTATTAGAAAGATCTGTTATTCCTGTTCTTATTTGAAGTCTTTGCTTCTAATAAATAGTTTCCTGTGTTTGTTTGTTTCAGGTCCAGTATTAATTAATATTTTAAATGTTCTGCTTTATCAGCTATATTTTATAAACTGTGATAGGCACTAAAGTTATAGTGTTGGAAAGTAATTTCCTTGTTTTCAAGAAGTCCATCACAATTAGCCACAGAGAGATTTTAAAGGCAGTGAACTTATTAGAATAGGGCTCATGTACTGCCATCTAAATTTTATTCCTGATTTTATAGATATATTTTCTAGTTCCACATCTTTCAATGTATCTTTTCAGCCAAATGCTATAAAGGTTTTTCTGTTTTTGTTTTGTTTTGTTTTGTTTTAATTGACAGTTTTCTTTTGTGTATGGAGAGATAGTATAGCAGATAAGGAGGTGGTCCAATGTGAGCACCGCACGTGGTAAACCTGGAGCACCACAGAGTGATCTCTGGGCACAGAGCTAGGAACTAGATCTGGGAATAGCCACATATGGTGCAAATATCTCCCCTTCAAAAAAATATAAACTAGAAGTGGCACACTCTTCTCTGTTCTCTAGAGACTCTCCTTCTCTAGAGGTTACTAGAAATAAACCATAAATTCTCATTTCCTGAGAAAGTTTATATGTAGAGCTACTTGCAAACAGAACTTTAATTTGAGTGTTTTTCCATGTAGAACTACTTGCAAATAGTCCTTTCATTTAAGTATTTTTTCATTTCTCCTTATTTTTATCTTATTACTTAGTCCTTAGGAATTCAAAGCTCTTCTTTTGCTATAAGAACTAAGTTAAATTAATGGCATCATATAAAAAATTCAAATTCTTCATCTTATGATTCTTATTAAAAGGAAGAAAAGAAAAAGGTACAATAGGATTTATTTTACCATAGTTAAAATGGGTAAAATAGAATCATGTCTACACATGTAATGAGAAATAGAAAATGCAAAGTTTTAAAACTATATAGATATTTCTAAGCAGAATTTAGAAAATCTTATATTCTCAATTATCCATTTCCAGTCAGCACATATTTTTACCAACCTTTAGCTATGTTTAAATATTTGTTTTGATGAGAATGAATTTTCCTTTAAAAATTTTTAACTGTGTGGATAAAATGCCCCCTTTACTTTGGGTAGTAAAAGGGAAATGCATTATTGGGGAAATCATATCTTTTCTCATTAAACTTTGGAATAAGCATTGATATCTTTGTTATAATAAAATGACTAATTGCTTAGTTGGCATGATAGAGGTATAAACCCATCAACCCTCATTTTTCCAGTCTAGAATAATAGAAATATACAAGAGAAAAACTTGTTTATTAGCACCAAGATTTCTACTACAGCCTATAATGGACCTCTTTCGAGTGGGAGTAATTCACAATTCAGAGAATTTGAATATTATACCACTGTGAGACTTACAGTTACAAAACTGCTCATGATTAGGTTTTAATCATGCAGTGTTCGAGCATCCATCCTCTCCACAGTGACATTTCCCAACACCAATGTTCTCTTATTCTCATCCTTTTCCCAGCCTGCCTCTATGGCAGTCTGGAAACATTTTTAAACTGGAGACAGTTGGTCAATTGTTACAGAGAAATTGCATTAGCACTGATGAGTGTGCCACTCCCACCCACCCCCTGCCCTTAAAAATCTGAGTAAATGTAGAGACTTCTGATTATGTGATTCATGAACCCGACAACATCCCATCTAGTAAGAGAAAGGCTATATAAGGAATTGCACAAAAGCGGCACGCTCTTATGGTTAGAAAGATTAGGAAAGGGGAAAAAGATTTGTGGTGAAGCAAACTTCTCTTAAAGAGAATGGGATATGAATGCATGTTAGCTAATAGTGCTAGTTATAAAACTCTACTAATGAGTGAAAAATCCAATTTGAGGGGGTAGGAGACAAAGGATTATAGTGAGAGCAGGGGTTGCACTAGGTACCTCATGACCTCCCCCTAACCATCCCTTATAGCTCTGGGTGGCCCCAAGCACTGCTAGGAGTGGTTCTTGGACTCCCTAAAAGAAGCCCAACACACCACCACCGCCCCTCAAGTAGTAAATATGTAAATTCATGTTTTAAGAAAAGGGTGGAAAGTATTGTA
>JAJIBD010033760.1:0-25509 GCA_021461705.1 Cryptotis parvus | reverse complement strand
TTGATTGACTAGTTACTTCATTTTCTTTATATTGTAATGATTTGGAAACTTTTATCTTGATGGAGTGATGACATTTTCATTCTTCCAGGGTTTGAGAAATCAGAAAGTATCTTTACGATAAGCTCAGGCTGAATAGGTGGGAAGGTGGGGAAAGGATGTTGGGAGAGTGGTGGGGTGTTATTGAAAGTATGGGGTGGGGGTAAAGTAACAGTGCTAGTGTAAATCTAGTAAAAATCAAATGACCCTAATCAAATACGTTTCTAATAAAGGTTCTTAATATATTTATTAATTACAAATTATTTCACAATCTTCAACATAGTTGTCCCTATGTTGAACTTCAACATAGTTGAACATAGTGACAACTTCAACATAGTTGTCACTATGAAAATCAATGACCTATCTAAATCAGTAGTTGTACTTCCATCAATATTAAAGTTTTTCACAGAAATCATATTTAAAATACATACAAGTATAGATAGGGATAGAGTAACTTAATAGAGAAATAAAACTGATAAAATACCAATATCCAGTGTGAATCTGTTATTTTAATCAAGAGTGTGGCCTGTCAGAGGAATGGACATATTGATCAATGGAGAGCACAGAAATAGTGCCATAAAAATATCCAAGTTAAAGAAGTATGTATCTATTTATTTGCTTTTTTATCTAGTGTATGTACAGTAGTCCTTAGGACTTATTCCTGGCTCTGTGCTCAGGAATAATGCCTGGAAGTGTTCAGAGGTTCATATGTGGTGTCAGGGATTAAACCCAGTTTGTAGATGACCAACAACAGGCAGATGGGGCAATATTGCCGATGTTAGGAATGTCTCCCTTCTTGCACAGTAGAACTGTCCTGCTGGTTTTCCATTGGGAGGGCACCTTGCATTCGAACAGGTAGCATGTGAAGAGCTGAGCTAGTGTATTGATGAGTACCGATGGCAGATTCTTCAGGTGTTCGGGTCTGATTTTTTTCTGGGCCTGGTGCTTCCCTTCTTTACCGACAAAATGGCATGTCGGATTTCAGAAGGGAGAACGTTGGGAACGACATATCCATCCTGTGGAATTTGGTATGTGGGCAGGTGGATGTGGCTATCAAAGAGATCTGAGTAGAAGTCATCAATAATCTTCTCCATTGCCTTTCTGGAAGATGTGATAGATCCGTCAGGGCATCGGAGGACAGTCATCTTGGTTTTACAGTTGGCGAAGAACAGGCGGGCGGTGCGAATGTTTTCCTGGCTTCTGCTGCATCTTCCAGTATTTCTGCTCTTCTGTCTTTGAGGTCTTCTTTTATTGCTTCTCTGCACCACTTAGCAAGCTTGGACGTTAGCATTTGGTCTCCTGAGGCTCGCGCCTTGCCACGTTGGCGAATGAGCTTGAGAGTTTCTGAAGACAGGTGTCCTTTTGTGCCTTTCTCTCTCTCGGCATTCTTCGCACAATCATCGTGGTGCTGAACCAGTCGGTTGTATTCTTCATTGATGTCGTCAATGATGGTATCTTCCCATGTTGCTGCAATGGTGCCAAAGAATAGCAAAAAACAAAAGAAACGGTATTTTTTTCCAGTGGGGTAGTTTATATCATGATAAGTTTTAAAAAATAAATGAAGTAGTAATAAACAAAACAACTTGAATTATTCAAATGTATTTGTTTTGAGAAAAATGTAGTACATAAAAGGATGTATGCTACATGATTCATTTGTACCACATACTTTTAATAACAGAATTGTGGAAGCAGAGGATATAATAATGGTGTCCAGTGACTGGAGGGGGAGTGAAAGGGATGACTGATCCCAGCACAAAAGATCCTTCTTATGTGATGATTCTAATTACTGAGTGCAATTATGGCCACATAATTCTACACAGATGATAAAATTCCGTTGTATCACATGCAATAAAATATCACATACAATAAAACACACAATAATATCACATACAAGAAAATACAGAGCTAAATGATCACATTCACATATGGATGTGGACATGATAACACAGACATCCTGACAGTATAGGATTAAGTAGAACTGAAACCTAATGTCCTTAGAACAAATAAAGGGAGTTCAGGAACTGGGAATTAATCCTATTCATGTTAATTTCATCCTGCCCCTTGAGGTGTTGCAGGTGGGGCTGTGTTGCCCGACTGCATCGGCAGGTGTCATACAGGAGACAGGCTTGTCTACACCCAGGGCTCTGCCCGTGGGCCCTGGATGATTGATGGTCTGATATAGAAAAAGGGCCCCTGTTTGAACCCAAAGCCATAGTAGAGCCTGGCAAGGTACCCGTGGTGAATTCAATATGCCAAAAACAGTACAATAATGGACTACATTCCCAATGAATGGAGACGTTACTGGCGCCCGCTCGAGCAAATTGATGAACATCAGGAAGACAAGTGATATAAGTAATATAAATGATTAATTTCATCTATGTTCATTATGGTTTGGATATTCCTTGGTGGGTTTCCCTTGGTAAACCATGGGGAAGAATCAACTGGTTGCATATAGCGGCACACAAAGCAGTTAAAGGAGGGCTAAGGACTACCTATTTGTGGAGATGTGCAGTGGCCAGAAAACCTTGATATAGACTAAAAGACATTCACCACTCCTATGTTCATTGCATCACTATTAACTTCTAGTCTTAATATAGACATAACCCAGTACCAAGAAAATAAGAGTAAATAAAGGAACTTTTGTAAGGGACTGGAGTGATAGTACAGTGGAATAGGTATTAACATTGTAAGCAGTCATCCTGTATTCTATCCCTGCCACTGCATATGGTCCCCCCCCCCAGTACTGTCAGAACTGGTCACTGAGCTCACAGTCATGAGTAAGCATTATGGTATATCCACATAATGGAATACTAATCAGCTATAAGAAAAGATAAAACAGGGCCGGAGCGATAGCCCAGTGGGTAGGGGCGTTTGCCTTGCACTCAGCCGGCCCATGCCGGCCTGGGTTCGATCCCGGCATCCCATATGGTCCCCCGAGCACTGCCAGGAGTGATTCCTGAGTGCAGAGCCAGGAGAAACCCCTGAGCATTGCTGGGTGTGACCCATAAAGCAAAAAAAAAAAAAATAGAAAAGATAAAACATGCTGTTTATTCACTACTACATAAAAGGAATTAGAGGTTATCACTGAATGAAGTCAGTCAGAAGTCATATACAGAAAGATTTCTCTCATATGTGAGGTATTAAGAAACATAGTAGAGAAGAACAAAGGGCCAAGGTGCCGAGGCTGAAAGTTTACAGAACTGAATTTACCAAGGGAAAGAAATGTGTGGTGGAAATGTTGAGAGATTGATAGAAGGGCACTAATCTCTAGAATTGGGTGTGATGTTGGAACACTGGATACCTGAAACTTTATTATTAACAGTATTGTAAATCATGATGCCTAGCCATAATGTCTAATTATTTTTTAAATCCTGCATAAGATGGTTTGGATGTTGTGACCACTATTGGACCAGCCCACTATGCCTATGGAGTGTAGTTCTTATTTCTTTTATTTTATCTAAATGCCTCTGTTGTACCCTTAACTTCTTTTATTAATAAAATATTTGTCGCTATCTTATATTGGATGTCCTCTATTAATTTTCACTTAGAGAAACAAGGGCAATGTCCTATCTTCCCTGGTAATGTTTTAAACTCTCTTTATCTCTGCCCCATAGCCTACGTTTTCACTCTCTCACACACACATAGGAGCATGCAAAACTATAGACAATAGAAGAAAGTTGATGTGTAATTTTCAACATCATTTCTTTATTGTGGCATTGCATGATTTCTAAATCAGTTTTGTGAAATACTAAATGGACTAAAAAAGATTAGAAAGAAACATTCAGAAATAATAAGTTACATAAAAATAAGAGTGGAAAAGGGAGCTCAACATGAGGGATCCTTACAATAAACTGAGATATGCATATTTAATTGAAAATGTAAATATATTAAAGACTTTGGTGCATTACATTGTAACTTCAAAACAATGAGTGATTAGGAAAAAAAATGAGTCAATGAAAACTTATCACAACACAAAAGGCATATGTCAAAGTACAAAATAAGGCTGAAATAAGATACGGCCAAAGACAGAAAGGAAAAGAAAGCACACATATGTAAAGTACTTAAGAAAATGGCACAATTTTTATCAATAATCTGTGTAAATGCAATATATTCAACACCCCAATTAAAAGGAGTGACATGATGGGTTGGGAACTAACCTTCTTGTACTGACAAGAGATTCATTTTTAGCTACAATGGTAATGACAATCTCAAAGAACTTTGAAAAACAATGGTGTAGGCAAATGATCTCCCAGAACAGTAGGAACTGCTAGAGTTATATATTAAAAATTAAGCACACTTTATCAAGGAAATAAAGAGGTGGGGAAAATATATATTGATTAAGGGATCATTACTTCAAGAGATATTACAGACCTCATGAAAGACACTGAGAGCAACACACCATATAGGAGACTTTAACATACCGCCCTTAACACTGTACAGGCATTCAGACAAAATGAAAAGAAAACATCAGCCTTATAGGATTTATAAAAGCTGGGCTTAATAGATATTTATAGAGTTCCTCACTTTTAAAAAGCCAAAACCCACATGCTTTCTAGTATACTTGATCATTCTGTAGGATCCACTACATGCTATGTACACACAGAAGGCACATATCCACATAGCAACAGTGACATGAATATTGAAAACATGCAATGTATACTTTCAGATAATTTCATTTGAGTCTAAATTAATAAAATACAAGTTGGTAAAAACACTTGGAGACTAAATAACAAAACACTGAATTTTTTAGATCAAATAGGAAATGAAAGTTTAAAAAATTCCTGGAAAAGAAATGAGAATACAGTGACAAGTTATCTGATCATACTGGACACAGAAAAGCTAAGCTAAGATGGAGAGTTCATAACAAAACAGCAATGTTTTCCAAAATGAATGACACTGCCACCTTATCAGGGAAGTTTGCTGGAATGATGGAGGGAGGTAGCAGCCTCAGGTGCTGTGGGTAGTTTCTTTTTCTTTGCTTAAGGAAGGTTGATATCTAGGGAGGCACAAGGAAATTGTTTTTCTGAAAAAGTATTGTAGGCCAAATAACTCTGAAAACATCTGTTAATGTTATTGAGGCACAAACAACAACAATGACAAAAAAAGAAGCTATTTTCACATTTCAGGAAGTAGAAAGAAAATAACAAAGGAGATACAAAGGAAGTATAAGTAAGGAAATTAAAAATTAGAGTGGAAATAAATTATACATAAGTTAAAAATATCAATAGAAAAATAAAAAGAACTAGCTCTTTGAAAGAAAATAGATAAACATTCAACTAGACTCACAAATAGAAAATCCTTATTCATCAGAACAGAAACTGAATAGTAGAAGTGATAATAGATAACTTAGAAATACTAAGGTTCAAAAGAGACTACTATGAAAACTTTTTGCCACTAAATTTAGACCTTGGAAGAAACTTAAACTATTAGAATAACACAACCTTTTCAAACTGAATAAGGAGAAAATAGAAACCTTAGCAGAGCATCTAGTTGCAAAAAATTAGTACAATCATTGGAAACCTCTCTGAAAACAAAAATTAATGTCCAGATATCTGTCTCTGGAATTCTACCAAACTTTCAAAGTCAAATTGAATCAGCCAAATTAAAGAAACTTACCACAGTATATGAAAGTTCATATATAACATACCCACGGATAACATTATACTCAATGACAAAAATACTGAAAGACTTTTACCTAACATTAGGGACAAGCATGAGTCTTTTCATTCTGACACTGTTATTTCAGTACAGTATTTGAAGTTCTAGTCATAGCAATTATAGCAGAAAAATAAATTATTTAAAATTCAAAAAGAAGTTACGCTCTCACTATTTGAAGACAACATGGTAGTATATATAGAAAACTAAAGTTTAAAGTTTCCAGAAGAAATTTTAGGAATAACTAAGCTATGCAGTAAAGTGTCAGTCTACAAAATCAATACAAAGCATATGCAGTTATGTAGAATAAGAAGAAACTTAAAAAATACACATTCATAATTATGTAAAATTCAAGTATCAAGGAACGAACAAAGAAGAATAAATCCTGTTCATCAAAACCTGTGTCACTCTGAAACACAATCATAAACAGCTTTGTAATGATCTATTTCAAGGTGGTGATTTAATTAAAAAAGAGACTGTGTCATTATTAAGATCAGTAGAAGGAAATGCAAATGTAAATAAATGAAAACAATTTCTACAAGGAAATAGAAAAAAATTTTATGCTTACGGATTTTAATAATGTTGTTAAAATTACTAGCCTAAAAAAAGAATTATACAGATTCGGGGCTGGAGTGATAACCCAGTGGGTAGGGCGTTTGCCTTGCATGCAGCCGGCCTGTGCCGGCCCAGGTTCAATCTCTGGCATCCCATATGGTCCCCCGAGCACCTCCAGGAGTGATTCTTAGTGCAGAGCCAGGAGAAACCCCTGAGCATTGCCAGGTGCGACCCCCAAAAAAAAGAATTATACAGATTCAATGTAATATCTAACGACATCTAATGGCTCTCTTTATTAATATAGTAATGCCACTACTACTCCATTCACCTCTAGTCATAGTCTTAAACTGGGCCATGGAAACTGGTCAACTAGCTCACAGATGAAGGTGACCACACAGATGAAGGTGACCAGTCAATTTCACATGAAATTCATCCATTTGCAGCTGCACTTTGGAAGATTAATGAGGTAATGGGTGTACACAGAAAACATCTAAATGACTATTTTTACATTTGGAAGCTGCTGGTGACACAGACCCACACCATCTGTTGACTTGGCAGCTGTGACAGTTGACAACATTGCTTAACTGAGACGCCAGGATTCACTTTAGGGAGGATAAATGCACAATTAAACTTGGCTGGGAGAGTTCCGTGATCTGTGGTTGTAGTGACAGGTCGAGAATCAACTTCTTTGATTTATACCCATACTCTAATTGGATCTCTTAAAATACTCTTTCGTAGGCAGAGAGGTCTTATTTGCCTATATCCCAAATAAAGCTGTGTTCTACTTTTCTTAAGATCAATAGGTTATTTCTGTTCACTGTTTTCCTGCTTTCTACTTTCCGTTCTATGTTCCACTTATCACCTGATGTATTTTCACCTCCAACTTTGGCTCAAATGACTTTGTTAACCACCAATTTGGATTAAAATTTATTTTGCATTTTCTGGAAACATTTGAATTGCTCATTTAACAAAATTATAAGATTATACTTTCCTGTATACAATACTAACATAAAAATAATTCTAAATATAAAAGGGTATTATAATTTACTTAAAGACAGCCTGATGTTGTGGTTTTAATAGATTTGTCGATAAACCATGACCTGAATTAACCTGGAGCTGTTTTCTATTCATTTAAATAAAGAAAATATTATTTCACTAAAATAATATTTCCTTGATGAAATAGATGAATACAAAATGGTTTAATCAATTTTATGCACAACATGTTATAACGTGTTATTCTTATACTATGATACCTCTAAAACTGAAAAATTCTGAAATATATGCAACTCCTAATGAATTCAAAAAAAGGATATTAAGCACCAATACACCATTATTTGATGGATTATAAATTAATTTCTCATAAATCATATTGGTTAATCCTTACAATAATCTTAAAATGTAATGCTGCATTATTTTACCCCTTTACTCAGAAGACTGAGACTTAAGAAAAACACGTCCCTGGTCACAGATTATGGGTAAGAGAGGTATAATTTGGAACCAAATGTTATTTTCTAATCCTTTTGTGATTTTTCACATTTCTTTTTATAATGTGTACTGTTTATTTCTGTTATAAAATTAATTGAAAGTTTTATGAGTCAAAAAAGTTGTGAAAAGTAAAAATTAAAACCACATACAGCCCAAGATAACAATGTTGCAGACAGCGTTATTCATTTTTTTAAAAACAGTTTAAAGAAAATTGAGATACTCTGCATGTAGTTATTTATACGTAGATTTTCCTATCATTTACTTTATACCCAAGACATCATGCATTATCATATGCATCATAAGTCTTATTAATTTTTAAGGTATATGACAGGAAATTCAGGACACAGAATGATTTTCAGCATCTCATTCCTGATCCCTGCTCAACCCCTATAAATACCTAGTCTCACATAACTAACATCTTACCCTGAGTCTCTGAATATTCTTATAAAATAAATAGAAGAAAATGACTATTTCATAAAATGTTTAAAATAATGTGCTCAGAACAATCTAATTTCTAATATTCCCATTCACTATTCTAAGACTTATGTGTATAAATAAGTCTTATATAAATACATATGTATACACTTTCTAAATGATTTTAACTTATTCATAATATGTGATGACTGGATATCATATTTGTATTTCCATTCCTTAATTGGAAAATAATTTTTAGTTATAAACTGTCCTGTCTTGAGTATCTTCCTTTATGGAATTGAGATTTTCACAGAGGTCTATCTCCAGAGTATTACTTGTCAGCCAAAGGCATATGCTAATTGAATTTCTACAACTAATCCTAGAAAATTTTCGAGACACCTGTATCATTTAAGCCTCCCATAAGCAATTCTTGAGGCTATCTTTTCCCCTTATTAAATCTAGATACTATCCAACGTTTGAAGTTTCTGAAATCTTATGGATTTAACATGAGTTATCGTGCTGTTCTCTATTTCTCAAGGTCAGCTAATTTGAGAAAATCCTTATTATCTCATAGCAATATATGATTTTATCTCAATTGTTTTATGTCATCTGTTCAATTTCAGCTAGGATTTCTGTAATTTGATGGTTAAATACATATGATGTTGATTATATTTATAGGATGTTGAAATATTCTATTTTGTAGAAATAGTAAATTAATCTTACCTTTGAATTTTGTTAAATATTTTGAGTCTGATTTCTGCCATTTGCATAAGAGAGGACATTCCCATATACCTTAATTTAATTCTTACCTAATTTTCTACAATTAGAAGTACTTCAGGTAAGGTGCTTTTCTTGTACAAGACCAACCCAGGTTCTATCCCTAGCATCCTATCCAGAGTTATCTCTGAATGCAGAGCCATGAATAAACCCTGATCACTGAGTTGAATGTGACCCAGAGCCAGAAAATAATAAAGAAATGGTTTCCAAAACCATCAAATACCCAGGAATCTATTCAAACAAAAGTTATGAATGATTTATAACTTGAAACTTATGTCACTTAATAAAGAGACAGAAGACCATAGGAAATGAAAATAAATTTCATGCTCATGGATTGGCAGAATTAATATTGTCAGATGGACTATCACACCTAAAACATTTTATATATTTGATAAATCCTCATCCAGACACTGTTGACAATCTTCAAGGACTTAAAACGGGTTGTAACAAAAATTTTCATAGAATCATAAGAATCTCTGAATGGCCAAACCATGCAAATAAAGAGGAATTTTGGAGTTTATTTCATTACTTAACTTGGAACAAAGCTATAAAACTATATTGTTTAAAACAGCATGGCACGGGAATAAGATCAACTCTTTGACCAATGAATTAGAATCATACCAAAAGACAATCTCCAGATCTATGCTGAAATAATTTTGACAAAGGAGCCAGGTACATTGAATTTGTTAAAGATAATTTCTTACACATACAGCCTAGGTAAAACTGAATTACCATATTTAAAAAATGACACTGAATCTATTCCATATTTACACCATACATGGAAGTTAATTCTAACTGAATCAAAGACTTCAAAATCACACCAGAATCCATAAAGTACATTGAGCAAAATAACTGCAGAATGCTCCAAGATTTGAAACTCGAAGTAGTTTTCTGTAGTAGGTTTTATTGTCAAAGGCAATAGAAATAAACTAGTGATACTACATCAAATAAAGGTTTCTGCATGATGAAAGAAAACAAGGTAAAACTAAAAAGGTACTTACCTAATGGGAGAAAATATTTGCACTCAACACATCTGATGAAGGTTTAACATCCAAGTTGTATAAAAATCTCTCAGAAAACAAGAGAAAACAAAAACTATCAAACCATATCAAATATTGTGTAGAGGAAATGAACAGATATTTCTCTGAATAATAAATATGTTTGGTCAATAGGATATTTATCACTTATTTTCAGAGAATTTCAAATAAGCAAAACAATGCTATCTTATCTATACCAGTGGAAATGACACATATAAAGAAAAGGGGTCAATCTATTTTGACAGGGATGTGATGGAAAAGGAACTTTGAGTCACTGCTGGTTTAAATGTTGTCTGTTTCTATTCCTATGGGAAACAAATGTAGAGATTATACAGGAAAGTAAGAATAGAGTTGTTATGTGACCAAGCAATACCACTTCTTGATATCTAATCCCTGGACACAAAAGCATTTTTTCAAAAGGACATATGCACACCATTATGTATCATAATAGTATAATAAATAGAATACAGAATCAACCTTAGTGTTCAATGACAAATGAGTAGATAATGAAGGTGTTGTGTATATATACACAATGGAATACCATGCAGATGAAAGGAATGATAAAATCATGCAATTCACTGCAACTTGAATGGACTGTAAGATACCCCTATCTAAATCAGAAGAAAAGACAAATATCATCTGATCTCACTTGTTTTTGGGAAAAGAAAAAAAAGAGAAAAAGGGAAAAAAAAAAAGAACCTGCCACGGAGGGGGGGGGGGGGGGGGGGGGGGGGGGTTGGGGGGGGGTGATGGGCATTGGTGGAGGGACGGGTGCTGAAACACTGTATGACCAAAACCCAAACATGAACTTTTTTAATTGTATATCTTTTTATTTGTATATCTCACTGTGGTATAATAAAATACTTAAAAAAAAAAGAAAACAAGTAACAAAAAAAAAAAATAAAGTAACAGGACAACTAAAAGCCTCTGTCACATAGGTGGCATAGAAATATGTTTTGAACCACAGAACCAACAAAACTGAAAGATAAGAGCCAAGCCATAATGACCAAACTTAAAAATGAACCAAGGAGACAATCTGGGCACAGATTGGTGGAGGGAAGTTGACACTAGTATAGGAACTGGCATGAAACAATATATGCCTGAAAATCAACCACAGATAACTTTAAATCACGCTGCCTTATTAGTTTTTTGAAAAAAATTACAAATAGATGAAGTTTTCTATTTCCCAAAATGCATGCCAAAACTATTATATTTATCTGAATAATTGTTAAGTGTTCCAGCAGTGTCAGATAGTTTTAGTTAGCATTTCTCTAGTAATTAATACTTTAAACACAGGAGTATCAAATGCTCTATCTATTCATTTTAGTGCTTCCATGTTTTAAATATTCTATATTTCAGGAATATTTTTATTTATTTATTATAAGTCACAGCAGGATCTGGCAAGCTACCCGTGATGTAATCGATATGCCAAAAACAGTAACACTGATGGACCTCATTCTCAATGAATGGAGAAATTACTGGAGCCTGCTCCAGCAAATTAATGAACAATGGGAAGACAAGGGATACAAGTGATCTATTATAAGGCAATTTTTTTTCTTTTTTTGGTCACACCCGGGAATGCTCTGGGGTTACTCCTGGCTCTGAACTCAGGAATTACTCCTGGAAGTGCTATGGGGACCATATGGGATGCTAGGGATTGAACCCCGGACGGCCGCGTGGAAGGCAATGCCCCACTCATTGTGCTGTCACTCTGGACACCTATATTGCCTATAGTTATCTATTATAGAGCTGATCTCCCTTATTTTTTTTTTTTTTTTTGGTTTTTGGGTCACACCCGGCGATGCTCAGGGATTACTCCTGGCTCTGCACTCAGGAATTACTCCTGGTGGTGCTCAGGGGGCCATATGGGATGCCGGGATCGAACCCGTGGCTGGCATGTGGCCGGCGTTGGCAAGGCAAACGCCCTACCCGCTGGGCTATAACTCCGGCCCCTGATCTCCCTTATTATGTTCCTTTTCAAAAAATCTTGGAATTTTTTTTAGTTATATTTTTTTCTTTTTTATTAATTTCTTTTTTAAACATTATTTGAACATGGTGATTTACAAAGTTGGTCACAATACAGTTGTTTCAAGTATTCAATATTCCAACACCAGTCCCACCATAATGTGCCCTTACCACCTAAGACCTTAGTTTCCCACCCCTACCCCCTGCCAAGTCTGATCCTCAGCAGGCACTGATTAATCTACTTTATATTGCTTATTGTAACATATATCTCATAATGGTGTTGTAAAGTCGTGACCACTTAACTTTACTGTTATCAGAAAATTAGGCCATCTGTATTATTTCTTTCACTTATTGAATTTAGTATACTTCTACTTAAGTTATTTTATTTCATTTTTTGGGTTTTCTTTTTTAAAATTTATTTTATGACCATGAGATATACACTTATAAAGATGTTCATGATTGGGTTTCATTCAGTGTTCAAGCACCCATCCCTCCACCAGTGCATATTTCAACCATCAGTGTCCCCAGATTCTTCCACCTCCTCGTCCTCCTCCTCATCGTCCTCCTCCTCGTCTGTCCTCCTCGTTGTCCTCCCTCCTTGTCCTCCCTCCTTGTCCTCCTCAACCTCCTCCTCCTCCTCCTCTCCTCCTCCTCATCATCATCATCATCATCATCTTCTTTCTTCTTCTTCTTCTTTGTCTTCTTCTTCTTCTTCTTTCTTCTTCTTCTTCTTCTTCTTCTTTCTTCTTCTTTCTTCTTCTTCTTCTTCTTCTCTTCTTTCTTTTCATCGTCGCCGCCATCGCTCATCATCATCGCCATCTCCTGCTCCTCCTCCTCCTGCTCCTCCCTCCTCCTCCTCCTGCTCCTCCTCCTCCTCCTTCTTATTCTTCCTCTCTCTACTTTAACATATTGTGGCTGTTTTTCACATCTATTTATTATAAACATTCAATATTCAACCCCTATCCCACCACCATTGAAAGTTCCCACTACTGTTATTTCCAACTTTTCCAGCCACCACTTGAGCCAGCCCTATGGCAGACCCTAACTGTGATCAGGACTTACTGCTGAATCTTCACTGAGAGGTGACACCTGAAGAACTTGGAGTAAGCCAGGAATACTTCTGTGAAGCCCCACTACCCCATAAAAACAAATAAAAAGAAAGGTTTGTTGTTTTATGCCTGTGAAAATGTCATACAAGTTGAACTTAGTCATAGTTAAATAAACACTCCCACATCCTGATGCCACTTGCTTTCAGATCCTAATACTCCAGGGCAGTTTAATTGAATCAGTTAAAAAGAAGGCACATGTTTCACACCTCACACCCCAGACAATGATGCTCATTAGGTAGACTGCATTGTATAAAGAGCTGGTCCTCTACTAGCTTCCAGGGAGGCCATAGGAATTCAGAATCTCATACTGATTTTCTACTGAGCTCCATGGGTGTGCTTGTGCTTTTTTATTTTTGGCCTCTTACCTGACAAATCTTGGCAACCCTGCCCATTCCCCTTGATTATTTTGAAATTGGGTCTGAATGGCTACTACTGTACTCAGGTTTTATTTTCTACTTGGTTGGGTATACTAGTCAGCACTTATGTCTAGATAACCGTGTCTCTACCTCTGTATTTGTTGAGTACTGGCAAGACACAGAACTTATTAAGTCACAGTTAATTCACCTTGCTTCTTGAGTCATTTCTTGGTTTTGTTATTATTGTACCAAATTAGAGACTAAGGGTATTTGCTTGATGTTTGAGGTCCCAACCTAGCTGGTTTGTAAACTCCAGACACACAGATGATGATGGAGGGCTTATGAGTGGCTGCTATTTGGATGTGTTCACTGTGTTAATTGTTTGAACCACTCCTTCATTGAAAAATTACTGTTACATAGCAGATTGCTAGATACTAATAAATAGAAGCTAGACACAGAATACATTCATTTCCATTACTGTGACTTTTATATGTATAATATTAAAGTAAAAGTCTTTTTTCATTATTTACAGCAGTCTTTTTTCAAGTCCCGCCCAGGTATGCTGATCCAGAGACTCACAGACATGGGGCAGAGCTGTTACTACTCATGAGGCGGGTATGGCGGGAGGGATGGCGGGTTCTAGCCCTGGCCACCACCCCAGCAGAGCCTTGCAACAAGCCAGATAACCTCCCACTCCATGAGGGCCGCCATTTTCCACATCCGGACTTCCCCCTCATCAGAACTCCACCCAGCAGAAGAGCCTATTAAAGCCTGGCTCATGCGGCCTCTTGCTGTCCTGTGGTTCATCTATAAATGCTGGATTTAGAGGTGACTACAAGAGTATGTCACTCGCACGGCAGAGCTTGGCAAGCCTCCCATGTAGTATTTGATATGCCAAATACCAGTAACAATTATAGATCTCATTCCATGACCTGATGTAATGGTTTGAGGCTTTTTAATTTCCTGGAGCAAACAGATGCCCTTGGGCTCTACTAGCTTGAGACAGGACATATGGAGATGTTAGTGGTGCCGGTTCGAGCAAATCCATGATGAACGGGAAGACAGTTACAGTGATACAGTGATGTAAAATATATGTGTCCTATGTGTTTTATATTCTATCCACAAGATATCTGACACAATTTAGAGGCTCCCGTTTTATTAGTTGAATAAATATAAAATAAAAGAAGTTTCTCTTTCCTGAGAATATTTATTCAAGAAAAATTTTTCTTATTTTTTATCCTATATTTAACTTCTTTCATAAGAGCTTCTAAAGAGCTTAATTTTTTTTACTGAGTTTTTATGGAATTTTTTATAGAATTTGTATTTTATATGTTTGTAATTGTATTTTATGAATTTGTATTTTATGAACTTTATGAATTTGTATTTTTACATGCTTATAATTTGTATTTTATATGTTTTATGGAATTTATATTTTATATGACCATTTCTTTCTGTCCATGCTTAGTAGGAACTTCATCACCCACTAAACAAAATTTTATGAATCACCAAGTATTTGATATTGAATAGCTCTTTTATTTTTCACTCTTTGCTCTAGCTCCTCTTCTGCAAATGTAAACATTTGAATTAGGTGAGTGGATTGTCTGTGCCAAAAACTTCAGGGAATGACAGGGAATGTTGTGAGAGGACATTTGGAGTTTCAAACATAGTTACAGTTATATTTAAAATGTAACTTTAAGAAAAAAATGAAAATGTATATACTACTTTGTAGCAATACAGCTTTTAAAATAATAGTTAATAATAAAAATAGGATTTCTCATAAAGAAAACTTAAAATCATTACTCTGTAGATTAATGATCAGCAAGCAATGGCCAATGGAACAGATCCAGCCAGGAGTATTCTTTTATATAGGTTATAAGCTAAAAAATTGTTTTGTACTTTTAAAAGTATCAATAAGCCTCCAATGACAGAACTGAGTTTAAGGCCGTGTCTCACCAAGTCAAGGTTGAATTCTTTGGCACCACATATTGCCACATAACTACTACCTAGTGTCAATCCTGAGAAAAAGCTAGGAATAGTACCTGTGCATCTCTAAGTGTGGCTTACTTGCCCACCCTAAACAAATGACATACTACTAAAAAAACAACTATGAAACTGAAAAAATATATTTAGAGTTTATTTGTCCCTGCAGTGAGTGAAATACCCTCTGACACCTTTTAGAAATGTTTGCTGCTTCTTACTACAGATCATTATGGCATGTATTTAGTTCCTAGTTTATTCTCCATTCTGCTTTTACAATGGCTGCCATCTTTTGGGGTTACAGACATACTCGCTATAAGTCTCAGGATCCCTATGAACTTAAACTCCTAGAAATTATTATCAATATTACAGAGCTGGCATTTTATTATCCACATTCTCATTATATGTAGATTTTACTCCAATAGCAACTTCCGTTCATTACTTTTTAACTTTTTAGTGTATTTTAGCTGACCTGGATCATCAATATCTGTATCTTTCGCCCTGTGGTTTTTTCCAAAATCACTGGAAGGTGATACTACTCCCACTCATCAGGACAGAAAGCCTAAGCAAGTAGTATATACCCCAAATCCCTTTGCATTAGAGTAGGATTATTATGAGGTGCTTAACAAAATTATCTAGTTTCCCATTAAGGTAATGCTCCATTTGGTAGTTGAGTGTGTTCTCTTCTCTTGGATACCATCATCTTTACTGATACTGTTCGTTGTGTTTCCCTAATAAACTATCTATACTTAAATCATAATTTCAGTCTTCTAAGGATACCCAAACTAAGATTGATTTCAAACCTACTTCTCCATGGAAGAAATGCTTTAATGAAAGACTTCTTGCTTAGAGTATCATGAGCATCACTTGTAAGTCTTGGAAATTGCTGCTTGCAATTCTCAGTAGTTTTGAGGGCAAAAAGTTGTTTTGAGGACAAAGCACTTTTTGATTGGTTGTTTGTTTGCAGGCCACACCCAATTTGCTCAGGGCTTACTTGTGGCTCTGCACTCAGGAATCTCTTCTAGGAACATTATGAACGTTCTGCAGATGGTGCCCAAGTCTACTGTGAGCAAAGCAGGCACAATACTCACTGTGCTATCTCTTAGACTCCCAGGTTGTATGATTTGTGTCCAAATTGTTGATCGGACATTATAGATTGGTCAACCAATTAGTTTTCTGATTGGATACTGGGAGCTTTTCAGTCTTTTTTTTTAGGCTCCTACTAGAGAAGAAAATACCCAAGTGCCCTTACAATAGAAAATTCACAACCAATAAACAATTGAATCTTAAGATTTACATTGAAAAGGCAGCTTGCTATATCAAGCTCTAATAATAACTTTTATTTTTCCTCACACCCTGACAAAAATGCAAGCAGTTGTGCCCAATTATGCTGAGCACAGAAAACTCAAACTTATTAAAGGTAGGAAACTGGCTGTTTCAGGAAGTGAAAAACTCAACATAATGGGAAGATAATTTCTCAAGTGTAGGTTTTAGTTGCGTTTTTATTTTATTTTATTTTCCAAGCAATTGGTAAGATTTTAGCCTCCAGTGCAGAGCAGAGAACATGGTTTTTGTTAATATATAAATGTCAGATACCAAAAAAGTAAGCTGCACTCCAGCCAAGTATTTTGAATGACCCAGGCAAATTATTTGTTTCATTTACTATTCAAAACCAAGTTTAATAAAACCACCATATGAAAATAAATATCAGATCAATTGTTAAAGATCTTGTTTTAGGTTATTGAAAACCAAATATATATATAAAAATTTTAAGGCTGTCAAAAGCTATGACTTATTTTTAAGCAGCTTTCCTTCCCCCAATCTAAATAGCTAACACGTTATACTTTTCATGGCGTCATGTGTTTTCCCTTCATTGGGAATAGAGATGTTTGACATTATGTATTCATTTTATTGCTTACATGACAACTGCCTTTGTTTTGTTCTTAGCCTGTATGCCAAAAACATCGAACTGTTTTCTCCTTTCTCAGTGCCAAATTACTTAAATATGATCTTATTGTATATACTCCTAGTATATACTTATTGACACATATAAATTAGCTGATACATAATTGATTATCACTTGTATCACTTGTCTTCCTGTTGTTCATTGATTTGCTCAAGCGGGCACCAGTAACATCTCCATACTTCCTGTCACATGCTAGTGTAGCCCAAATGTGTCTGCTTGCTCCAGGAACATAAAGAACCTCAAACCATTCCATCAGGTCATGGGAATGAGGTCTATAATTGTTACTGGTATTTGGCATATCAAATATGACGTGGGTAGCTGGCTAGGCTCTGCTGTGCAGGTGGGATACTCTTGTAGTTGCCTCTCATCTCATGCATTTATTGATGAAATACGCGGCCACAAAGTGGCCATGCAAGCTGAGCATGTGATTAGCTCTTCTGCTGGGTGGAGCTCTGATGAGCTAGGGAGTCCAGATGTGGAAAATGGCAGCCTTCATGGAGTGGGGGTTCCTCTGATTTCTTGCGAGGCTCTTCTGGGATGGCAGGCCAGGGCTAGAAGCCACCTCCCCTCCCAGGCGCCTCATGATCAGCTGGGCACAGGGAGAGTCAGTAGCAGCTATTAATTGTTTTTAATTAAGTTAAAAATTATTTAAATTTCTATGTTAGTAAACATGCCCATGGAGATTACTAACATAAACATATGAATACATAATATAAAATATGCAAGATAATATTATATGAAGAATTTAAGATATAATAGTCCGCATTATGAAATTAATATGACACTTGTGCTTAAATATAGAATATATAATATTGTACAGTCATGGTAATTTAATGACAGGGGCATGTTCTGAGAAAAGTATCTTTAGGCAATTTTTATCTGTAAGTCACATAAACTATATATCACTGCTGATATAAAGCACTATGACATTACAATGGCTAATATAGCACTAAGTACTAGGAATTTGGGAGGACTGTCTTATATGTGATTCATTGAATGAAATGTGTTATGTAATTTTTAACTCTGAATGTATTACTATACATTATCAATTTGATTTAATATATGCTACTTCATATATACATATGTATATATATACATATATATTCATTTACATGAATTAAATCTAAAAAACTCATTCACTTTCCAGTTGCCCAAATTTTAAAGTTTCCATCAGAGTGAGTTAGAAGCTTGTTGAAGTCTGTTGTCCAAACCATGTTTATTTTTAACTTATTTTTTAACAGAATACTTTTGTTTTTTATTGTTTCAGACTGAGAATGTACAATGCACTGGCTACATTTATATTGGTTGCTATGGTTTCCAATACTTCAGAAATTGTCCAAGAAAGGAGTGGAATTTTTCTCACCATGCAAAGATGTTTTTCCCTAACTTGTCTGTGCCCACGTAATGTACCAGTTTGAATCGCCTGCTTCTCTTCTCCCCATCTGTGCTCTTTGCAAGGGATGGGGAGTAAAGGAGGGTAAAAAAAGAGCAGGTGGAAGCAAGTTAGACACAGTCTTTATTTCAGCAGCATTAGCTCAGAATTACACTCTTTTGTTAAGATTGGTTACTTATAGAGATTGAATCTATAGTATGTTTTGCTTTCCTCCAATTACTCCTACATGAACATGGAGCAGTTTCTCTGCAGAAGGGAGAGCAAAGACTGGCTCTCAAGAGACAGCATTTCTAAAGAGCTTTATTTTTCCTGCTGCTACTGTTGTTTTCAGTTAATTATTTCTGACCAATTGGATCTGAGCAATTGAATCTCCTCTTTTGTAAGGGTAACTGCATTTTTGTTCTGCTCTACTTATTCATCTGTATTATAATCTCAATTTACCTAAAAAGGAAAATGCATCTTCCAAGGCAAAGTGTAATTTGCTTTCCATTCTATGCCTTGTTTTCATTGAAATAGCCATTTTATCCTAGTATGACTTTTTAATAATATCTACCAAATTCTTACTATGTACTTAAAACTGTGATCTACATGATCGCATCAGTATTCATATCACTCTAAAGATAACTTGTAAAATAGACTCTATTATAGAGAAAGTAATGACAGGAGGGCTTGATAATCAAGATCTCCTGTTAGTCATGTATGCTAACAGTTTGGTTATCAGAACAACCATTATTTACATAAAGGGCAACCAATCAGAAAGTGAGAGGAAATGGATTACTCACACAAGTGGTAGTCTTCTGGTTTCTGTTGCCACTGTCAACTCCTGCTGTTTCTGCTGATACTTCTATAACTGTTGCCTCTGTTATAGTTGTTGCTATTGAGTCTTATTTTTGGTGTGTAGACTTTTTGTCTTTTATTATTTGTGTGTTTTTATTGGGGAGCCCCTGAGAACCCCAACAGTATCAGGACAGAAGTTCTCTTCTACCTCCGAGGCTACCAGGGAAAGGATGAAAACTCATGAGTCCAGCACAGTTCCAAAAGGCTTTTAATAATACAACAAGCTCTACCACTACAATCCAATATAATGGAAGACCTCTATCTCTGGTCAGATCTTAGACCATACACGGGGGTCCAAGTCTCCTACCAAAGAGGATTCCACCACAGAGAGTTCCACCAAAGTGGATCCTACCAGAGAGAGCAGTACCTCAAGTCAGTCCCCTTTATATACACAAAAGTAATCCTAACTTTTGTGTTAGTCAGGGAGGGTCCTATCAACAAAGATCAACTACACAGCTTTTAGGTAGTAGAAAAGTGTAGAAGTGTGGTGCTACCCCCTACTACAGGTCTAAACAAATGATTATGCCAAGAACTAATCCCTTCTTGGAGATGATCTCTTATGTAAAACACTATATAGAGAGGGGAGCTGGTATAAAGTAATACATCTTAATATCATGGGCTTCATATAAACTAGATTGTACCCACAAGGTCCTTCTTATTTATTATCTGCAGCACCAAGGTGATTCTGAGTATCTTGTTCTCTGTATACTGAAAGGGTCACACTCGCCTATTTGAGGGAAAAACGATTATCTTTCCTATAATCTTAAACAATAGTCTCAACATAGCCAGGGTGGTAGCCTCTTGGTAAATTCTAACTGTCCCACACTGGGACCAGTGGGTATAAAGAGGAGCTGTGCCAATCTAGATAACATAAAAGTCATAGTAGATATATAATGATAAGTCAAAAGTTACTCCTTCAAAGTCAAGCTGACTTCTGTAACTGCCACACCCTCCATCAGTGATTACACAGAAAAGAAATCTCATTAGTATTAACCCTGACTTAAGAACATATAAATAGATGAAACCCTGAGTTGATAAAATAGCAAACTCTCCTAAGCTAGCTAGGCCCATTACCCAACAGTTTTTGTTTTAGGGGACCTCACTCAGTAGTGCTTAGAGCTTCTTCCTGGCACTGCCCAGGTGTCGTGCCTAATGGGCTCTGGGGCAAATGTGGGTGCCAAACCCAGGTTGGTCACATGCAAGGCAAGTACCCTGAGTGCTACTATGTCTCTCCAATCTTTGCTTTGTTTTTGCCCCCCTACAGCTTCTGCTGTTTCTACTGCAGATGAGGTTAGAGAGAGGGGCTTCTATGGTTGCCAAGATTGGGTCCTGAGCTCTAGGGTTACTGTCAGGTTGCTACATGCACTATAAAATAAAGAACTGTAATAATTAAGATGCATTTTTACAATTACAAAGATCACTGTATCACTGTATTACTGTCTTCCCCGTTGTTCATCGATTTGCTCAAGCGGCCCCAGTAACATCTCCATATGTCCTGTCTCATGCTAGTGGAGCCCAAGGGCATCTGCTTGCTCCAGGAACATAAAGAGCCTCAGTCCATTCCGGAATGAGGTCTATAATTGTTACTGGTATTTGGCATATCAAATACAACACGGGTAGCTTGCCAGGCTCTGCCTTGCAGGTAGCATACTCTTGCAGTCATCTCTAAGTCCAGCATTTAATGATGAACCACGTGGCCGCTTGGGCGGCCGCGTGAGCCGGACTGTAATAGGCTGTGCTGGTCTTCTGGGTGGAGTTCTGATGAGAGGGAAGTCCGGATGTGGAAAATGGAGGCCCCTCATGGAGTGGGGGTCAGTCTGGCTTGTTGCAAGGGCTCTGCTGGGCTGGCGGGCCAGGGCTAGAACCCGACATCTCTCCTGGGCTCCTTGTGAGTGGCTGGGCACAGGGAGAGCCAGTAGCAGCTCTGCCCCATGTCTGTCTCTGGATCAGCATACCTGGGCCGGATTAAAAAAAGACTGCAGCAGGGTGGATTTCGATGAGCCGGACTGTGATAGGCTGGTCTTCTGGGTGGAGTTCTGACTAGAGGGAAGTCCAGATGTGGAAAATGGAGGCCCTCATGGAGAGGGGGTCGTCTGGCTTGTTGCAAGGCTCTGCTGGGCTGGCGGGCCAGGGCTAGAACCTGCCACCTCTCCTGGGCTCCTTGTGAGTGGCTGGGCACAGGGAGAGCAAGTAGCTCTTTCTATAATTACAAAGATATACAATTAAAAAGTTCATATTTGGGTTTTGGTCATACAGTGTTTCAGCACCCATCCCGCCACCAGTGCCCATCTCCCCACCACCAATGTCCCCGGTTCCTCCCCCCTTCCCCCAACCCTCCTCCATGGCAGGTTCTTTATTTCTTTCCCTTTCTCTCTTTTCTCTTTACCTTCCTTTCCAGACTATGGATTACAGAACATACATTAAAGAGTTGTCATGTGTATCTTTTGCCTCTATTTAATGCTCAGTTCTAGGTTGGCATTAGCACTTTCAACAATTATCGCACTGTTCCATTCTTGTCTTACCTACCCTCTGACTCCCACACGTTTGTGATAATTTTGTGATAATTGTACCCTCGACAATTGTTAACACACTGTTCTATTTTTCTGTCGCACCTAGCCTCTGACTCCCACATGTTTATGATAATTTCTACCTTTGACAAGACCTCCTGATATATTTTTCACTTGACCTTGGATATTGGTATCATAATATGTACATATATATTTATGTTATGCAAATAAATGCAGTCATTCTGTATCTGTCTCTCCTTCTGGCTAATTTCGCCAAAAAAAAAAAGAATGGTTTTAAAAATGATATGAAAAATAAATACAATGATAAAATAATCTGAATGTTAAAATTATAGGTCTTAGTTATTTTTAGTGGCTTCCTTTGTGTTTTTTTATAAAGTTGATAAAACATTATGTCAGGAAACTTTAAAAGTATAAACATAGCTTCATTTAACTGATATTTTATAATCTGTTTTATGATGCCAAAAAAAAGATATATCATTATAAATTTCCGGAGAAAATTGAATCTAATATAATTTTTTCTAGCTAAATTGATAGTTTTAGGGGCCACAGCTGTTACCCGAGGGTCTACTAACTAGGGTCAGCCAAGCACACAAGGTCTTAATCTGTATTGTCTTTCCTGTCTCTGTAGGTGTTTTTTAGAAAATATTCAAGAAAATATTCAAATTGTCAATATTTTGGGTTATTAGTAAATAAAAGCATTCACTGTCACTGTATCACTGTCTTCCCGTTTATCATCGATTTGCTCAAGCGGCCCCAGTAACATCTCCATATGTCCTGTCTCATGCTAGTAGAGCCCAAGGCATCTGCTTGCTCCAGGAACATTAAGAGCCTCAATCCATTCCGAAATGAGGTCTATAATTGTTACTGGTATTTGGCATATATCAAATACAACACGGGTAGCTTGCCAGGCTCTGCCGCAGGTAGCATACTCTTGTAGGCATCTCTAAGTCCAACATTTATTGATGAACCGCGCGCGCCAGCCGGGCGCTGATAGGCTGGTCTGCTGGGTGGAGGTCTGACGAGAGAGAAGTCCAGATGTGGAAAATGGAGGCCCTCATGGAGTGGGGTCTTCTGGCTTGTTGCGAGGTTCTGCTGGGATGGTGGGCCAGGGCTAGAACCCACCAACCCTCCTGGGCGCCTCGTGAGCGGCTGGTCACAGGGAGAGCCAGTAGCAGCTCTGCCCCATGTCTGTGAGTCTCTGGACCGGCATACCTGAGCCGGATTTAAGAAAGACTGCTGCAGGTTGGAACTGGATGAGCCGGGCGCTGATAGGATGGTCTGCTGGGTGGAGGTCTGAGGAGAGAGAAGTCCAGATTTGGAAAATGGAGGCCCTCATGGAGTGGGGGTCTTCTGGCTTGTTGTGAGGCTCTGCTGGGATGGTGGGTCAGGGCTTAGAACCCACCATCCCTCCTGGGCGCCTCGTGAGTGGCTGGTCACAGGGAAAGCCAGTAGCATCTCTGCCCCCATGTCTGCGGTCTCCATACCTGAGCCGGATTTAAGAAAGACTGCTGCAGGTGGAACGCAATGAGCCGGGCGCTGATAGGGCTGGTCTGCTGGGTGGAGGTCTGACGAGAGAGAAGTCCGGATGTGGAAAATGGAGGCCCTCATGGAGGGCGTCTTCTGGCTTCTTGCTAGGCTCTGCTGGGATGGTGGGCCAGGGCTAGAACCCACCATCCCTCCTGGTGCCTCGTGAGCGGCTGGTCACAGGGAGAGCCAGTAGCAGCTCTGCCTCATTTATTTTAAAAATAAATCACATTTATTTTAAAAAATAAATAAGATGTATTTCGCTCATCGCTAAGCTTACTCTTTGTTGTACAAGAACCTCAAAGTTAGGTGTATCTTCTGTGCTCACTCTATTATTTCTATTTTATAGGTGAGAAAACTGAAAGAGAATCCAATGTGTAGACCAGGACTGTAAAGTAGATCTTTTCTAACACAATTCATTCATATAAGAAATGCATACAATTGTAATAATTTTAAAAGTAAAATTATAAGTGCAGAAACATATTACTGGATAAAATAGACAAAATTCCCTCGTGAATGCAGCTTATATTCTACTTACTGGTCTTTACAGAAGTGTGCATTCTGTCATACATATTAATGAAGTTAGAGAACTTTTTCTCCCAGAAAGGAATGGGATATTCCACTCTGTGTTAGGTTAACTCATGTGAGTTATCTGACCGGTCTTCTGAAAAAAGGAGTTTCATCTGTGTCTGTTCAACCTAAAACTCTTTTCTCTGTGTAAATTTCAGCCACCCACAGCAATAGGCCCCCAGAGTGGTGTCTTCACTGTTTTACATTCTGCATCCTCCTCCACCCTGGTCATAGTGTTTACATGATTATGTCGTGTTTTTCTCCAGAATTTTTAATTAGAAATCAGAGAAACTTAACAGAGTGCTTGCTGTTAAAGAGAAGAGGCTAGTTGTTAACTCTTTGCTTTATGTAGATAAGAACATGGAAGATTTGCCTTGAGAATGAGAGATGGAAAATATGGTAGAGGAAGTGCAGGCTATAGATAGAGAGAGCAGAACTACAGAATTATCTGACTCCAGCAATAAGTAAAAATAAAGAAAGGTCCATTTTTATAACCTCTTAATTCCTATATTAGTGTCTGTTACTTGGGATCCTGAATGCAAAAAGCTAGCAGGAGTCATCAGAGGAAACAGCTTGCCAGGATGAAGTTTTGGGGTTGGGTCACCCACTTCCAGTTGGCAAAGGACATTGCCTCTGATGACAGATGGAGAGGCAGCAACACAACCATGAGGTTACAGGCATCGGTTAATTCATGGATCTGTGATAAACTAGTATGTTCCAATGGAAAAGGTGTTCCAGTCTGTGCAGGATATCAAGCACTTGAAAAAATCAGCAAGATAATAATTATGATGATTTATCATGCTCAACATTTCTGGTGCTTTAAGGAGGGAAGAAGATAAAGCCAGAAGAATAAATTTCAACTAAAACATGATATTCATAGGGCCTTAGTACTTGAGACAATTATCACCTGCAGCTGGAAAGCATAACAGTTGAGAATGATGAAGATAATATAAATTGGCCTTAATGGGACTTCAGAGAAAGCTGAAATTCTTTGACTAATCAGGGTTTATAGAGAAAGAATGTAATCCTAAAATTTGCACAAAGATATCTGGGTAGAATTTAGTTGAACAAAGACTCAAGACACTTTAGCTGAAGCAGTACCTCATTTTCTTACATTAGAAGATATAGTCTAACCTCTACCTCACTCTTAGGGATCTAGAAGAAATATGAAACGAGGCACCTGCTGCAAATACTACTTCTATATTAAAGTATCTGTTTCCTCCTCCTCTCTTGATTACCAGACCAGTAATGAGAGGAAGAAAAAAAAAAAGTGCTGGATCTGCAAAGACATCAGAAGAATCAAATGCCAAAGAGACTAGGCAACT
>JAJIBD010033759.1:0-57451 GCA_021461705.1 Cryptotis parvus | reverse complement strand
GAGAAATCAGAGCATTTCTTTACGTATAAGCCTCCAGCTGAATAGGTGGGAAGGTGGGGAAAGGATGTTGGGAGAGTGGTGGGGTAAGCTATTGGAAAGTATGGGGTGGGGGTAAAGTAACAGTGCTAGTGTAAATCTAGTAAAAAAAATCAAATGACCCTAATCAAATACGTTTCTAATAAAGGTTCTTAATATATTTATTAATATCAAATTATTTCACAATCTTCAACATAGTTGTCCCTTTATGTTGAATCAATGATAGTTGAACATAGTGATGTCTCAAATATAGTTGTCACTATGAAAATCAATGACCTATCTAAATCAGTAGTTGTACTTCCATCAATATTAAAGTTTTTCTACAGAAATTATATTTAAAAATACATACAAGTATAGATAGGGATAGAGTAACTTAATAGAGAAATAAAACTGATAGAATGTACCAAAACCAGTTTTTAAGAACTGCTAGTTCTTTAAACCAAGAGTGTCCTGCCCAGATGAGTGAACCATTATGACAGATCAAATTTGAGAGGCTACAAGAAATAAAGTGCCAGCAAAAATATCCGTGCCAAAGGGTGGGATCAGTCATCATTTAGTCAAAAAAAAAAGGGGGAGATCCAGGACGTATCCTTACTCATAACGTAATACCCAAATGTTCAGAGGTTCATATGTGGTGTCAGGATTAAACCCAGTTTGTAGATGACCAACAGGCAGATGGGGCAATATTGCCGATGTTAGGGAATGTTCTCTTCTTGTAACAGTAGAACTGTCCTGCTGGTTTTCCATTGGGAGGCACCTTGCATTCGAACAGCATGTGAAGAGCTGAGCTAGTGTATTGATGAGTACTGATGGCAGATTCTTCAGGTGTTCGGGTCTGATTTTTTCTGCCTGGTGCTTTCTCTTCTTTACCGACAAAAGGTGCAAGGTCGGATTTTAGAAGGTAGAACGTTGGGAACGGCATATCCATCCTGTGGAATTTGGTATGTGGGCAGGTGGATGTGGCTATCAAAGAGATCTGAGTAGAAGTGTTGCGACAATCTTCTCCATTGCCTTTCTGGAAGATGTGATAGATCCATCAGCATCGGAGGACAATCTTGGTTTTACAGTTGGCGAATAAATGGGCATGTGCGAATGTTTTCGTGGCTTCGGCTGCATCTTCCAGTATTTCTGCTCTTCTGTCTTTGGAGGTCCCTTTATTGCTTTCTGCACCACTTAGCAAGCTTGGACGTTAGCATTTGGTCTCCCTGAGGCTCGCGCCTTGCCACGTTGGCGAATGAGCTTGAGAGTTTCTGAAGACAGGTGTCCCTTGTGCCCCTTCTCTCTCAGCATTCTTCGACAATCATCGTGGTGCTGAACCAGTCGGTTGTATTCCTTCATTGATGCCGCCAATGATGGTATCTTCCTGGCGTTGCTGCAATGGTGCCAAAGAATAGCAAAAAAAAAAACAAAAGAAACAGTATTTTTTTCCAGTGGGTAGCTTTATCATGATAAGTTTTAAAAATAATAACAAAGAGACAAAAAACAAAACAACTTGAATTATTCAAATGTATTGTTTTAGAAAAAATGTAATATATAAAAGGATGTATGCTAGATGATTCATTTGAACCACATACTTTAATAACAGAATTGTGGAAGCAAAGGATATAATAATGGTGTCCAGTGACTGAGGGGGAGTGAAAGGGATGACTGATTCCAGCACAAAAGATCCTTCTTATGTGATGATTCTAATTACTGAGTGCAATTATGGCCACATAATTCTACACAGATGATAAAATTCCGTTGTATCACATGCAATAAAATATCACATACAATAAACCACACAATAATATCACATACAAGAAAATACAGAGCTAAATGATCACATTCACATATGGATGTGGACATGATAACACAGACATCCTGACAGTATAGGACTAAGTAGAACTGAAACCTAATGTCCTTAGAACAAATAAAGGGAGTTCAGGAACTGGGAATTTAGTCTATTTATGTTTAATTTCATCCTGCCCCTTGAGGTGTTGCAGGTGGGGCTGTGTTGCCCGATTGCATCGGCAGGTGTCATACAGGAGACAGGCTTGTCTACATCAGGGCTCTGCCCGTGGGCCCTGGATGATTGATGGTCTGATATAGAAAAAAGGGCCCCTGTTTGAACCCAAAGCCATAGTAGAGCCTGCAAGGTACCGTGGTGAATTCAATATGCCAAAAAACAGTACAATAATGGACTACATTCCCAATGAATGGACGCTTACTGGAGCCCGCTGAGCAAATTGATGAACATCAGGAAGACAAGTGATATAAGTGATATAAATGATTAATTTCATCTATGTTCATCATGGTTTGGATATTCCTTGGTGGGTTTCCCTTGGAAAACCATGGGGGAAGAATCAACTGGTTGCATATAGCGGCACACAAAGCAGTTAAAGGAGGGCTAAGGACTACCTATTTGTGGAGATGTGCAGTGGCCAGAAAACCTTGATATAGACTAAAAGACATTCACCACTCCTATGTTCATTGCATCACTATTAACTTCTAGTCTTAATATAGACATAACCCAGTACCCAAGAAAATAAGAGTAAATAAAGGAACTTTTGTAAGGACGGGAGTGCTAGTACAGTGGAATAGTATTAACATTGTAAGCAGTCATCCTGTATTCTATCCCTGCCACTGCATATGGTCCCTCCCAGTACTGTCAGAACTGGTCACTGAGCTCACAGTCATGAGTAAGCATTATGGTATATCCACAATGGAATACTAATCAGCTATAAGAAAAGATAAAAAACAGGGCCGGAGCGACAGCCCAGTGAGTAGGGCATTTGCCTTGCACTCAGCCGGCCCATGCCGGCCTGGGTTCGATCCCCAGCATCCATGGTCCCCGAGCACTGCCAGGAGTGATTCCTGAGTGCAGAGCCAGGAGAAACCCTGAGCATTGCTGGGTGTGACCCATAAAAGCAAAAAAAAAAAGAGAAAAAGATAAAACATGCTGTTTATTCACTACTACATAAAAAGGAATTAGAGGTTATCACTGAATGAAGTCAGTCAGAAGTCATATACAGAAAGATTTCTCTCATATGTGAGGTATTAAGAAACATAGTAGAGAAGAACAAAGGGCCAAGGTGCCGAGGCTGAAAGTTTACCTACAGAACTGAATTTACCAAGGGAAAGAAATGTGTGGTGGAAATGTTGAGAGATTGATAGAAGGGCACTAATCTCTAGAATTGGGTGTGATGTTGGAACACTGGATACCTGAAACTTTATTATTAACAGTATTGTAAATCATGATGCCTAGCCATAATGTCTAATTATTTTTAAATCCTGCATAAGATGGTTTGGATGTTGTGACCACTATTGGACCAGCCCACTATGCCTATGGAGTGTAGTTCTTATTTCTTTTATTTTATCTAAATGCCTCTGTTGTACCCTTAACTTCTTTTATTAATAAAATATTTGTCGCTATCTTATATTGGATGTCCTCTATTAATTTTCACTTAGAGGAACAAGGGCAATGTCCTATCTTCCCTGGTAATGTTTTAAACTCTCTTTTATCTCTGCCCCATAGCCTACGTTTTTCACTCTCTCACACACACATAGGAGCATGCAAAACTATAGACAATAGAAGAAAGTTGATGTGTAATTTTCAACATCATTTCTTTATTGTGGCATTGCATGATTTCTAAATCAGTTTTGTGAAATACTAAATGGTCTATAAAAGATTAGAAAGAAACATTCAGAAATAATAAGTTACATAAAAATAAGAGTGGAAAAGGGAGCTCAACATGAGGGATCCTTACAATAAACTGAGATATGCATATTTAATTGAAAATGTAAATATATTAAAGACTTTGGTGCATTACATTGTAACTTCAAAACAATGAGTGATTAGGAAAAAAATGAGTCAATGAAAACTTATCACAACACAAAAGGCATATGTCAAAGTACAAAATAAGGCTGAAATAAGATACGGCCAAAGACAGAAAGGAAAAGAAAGCACACATATGTAAAGTACTTAAGAAAATGGCACAATTTTTATCAATAATCTGTGTAAATGCAATATATTCAACACCCCAATTAAAGGAGTGACATGATGGGTTGGGAACTAACCTTCTTGTACTGACAAGAGATTCATTTTAGCTACAATGGTAATGACAATCTCAAAGAACTTTGAAAAACAATGGTGTAGGCAAATGATCTCCCCAGAACAGTAGGAACTGCTAGAGTTATATATTAAAATTAAGCACACTTTATCAAGGAAATAAAGAGGTGGGGAAAATATATATTGATTAAGGGATCATTACTTCAAGAGATATTACAGACCTCATGAAAGACACTGAGAGCAACACACCATATAGGAGACTTTAACATACCGCCCTTAACACTGTACAGGCATTCAGACAAAATGAAAAGAAAACATCAGCCTTATAGGATTTATAAAGCTGGGCTTAAGCAGATATTTATAGAGTTCCTCACTTTTAAAAGCCAAAACCCACATGCTTTCTAGTATACTTGATCATTCTGTAGGATCCACTACATGCTATGTACACACAGAAGGCACATATCCACATAGCAACAGTGACATGAATATTGAAAACATGCAGTGTATACTTCAGATAATTTCATTTGAGTCTAAATTAATAAAATACAAGTTGGTAAAAACACTTGGAGACTAAATAACAAAACACTGAATTTTTAGATCAAATAGGAAATGAAAGTTTAAAAAATTCCTGGAAAAGAAATGAGAATACAGTGACAAGTTATCTGATCATACTGGACACAGAAAAGCTAAGCTAAGATGGAGAGTTCATAACAAAACAGCAATGTTTTCCAAAATGAATGACACTGCCACCTTATCAGGGAAGTTTGCTGGAATGATGGAGGGAGGCAGCCTCAGGTGCTGTGGGTAGTTTCTTTTTCTTTGCTTAAGGAAGGTTGATATCTAGGGAGGCACAAGAAATTGTTTTTCTGAAAAGTATTGTAGGCCAAAATAACTCTGAAAACATCTGTTAATGTTATTGAGGCACAAACAACAACAATGACAAAAAGAAGCTATTTTTCACATTTCAGGAAGTAGAAAGAAAATAACAAAGGAGATACAAAGGAAGTATAAGTAAGGAAATTAAAATTAGAGTGGAAATAAATTATACATAAGTTAAAAATATCAATAGAAAAATAAAAGAACTAGCTCTTTGAAAGAAAATAGATAAACATTCAACTAGACTCACAAATAGAAAATCCTTATTCATCAGAACAGAAACTGAATAGTAGAAGTGATAATAGATAACTCAGAAATACTAAGGTTCAAAGAGACTACTATGAAAACTTTTGCCACTAAATTTAGACCTTGGAAGAAACTTAAGAAACTATTAGAATAACACAACCTTTTCAAACTGAATAAGGAGAAAATAGAAACCTTAGCAGAGCATCTAGTTGCAAAAAATTAGTACAATCATTGGAAACCTCTCTGAAAACAAAAATTAATGTCCAGATATCTGTCTCTGGAATTCTACCAAACTTTCAAAGTCAAATTGAATCAGCCAAATTGAAGAAACTTACCACAGTATATGAGAGTCCACTATATAACATACCCACAGATAACATTATACTCAATGACAAAAATACTGAAAGACTTTTACCTAACATTAGGGACAAGCATGAGTCTTTTCATTCTGACTACTGTTATTTCAGTACAGTATTTGAAGTTCTAGTCATAGCAATTATAGAAGAAAAATAAATTATTTAAAATTCAAAAAGAAGTTACGCTCTCACTATTTGAAGACAACATGGTAGTATATATGAAAACTAAAGTTTAAAGTTTCCAGCAGAAATTTTAGGAATAACTTAAGCTATGCAGTAAAGTGTCAGTCTACAAAATCAATACAAAGCATATGCAATGATGTAGGATAAGAAGAAACTTAAAAATACACATTCATAATTATGTAAAAATTCAAGTATCAAGGAACGAACAAAGAAGAATAAATCCTGTTCATCAAAACCTGTGTCACTCTGAAACACAATCATAAACAGCTTTGTAATGATCTATTTCAAGGTGGTGATTTAATTAAAAAAGAGACTGTGTCATTATTAAGATCAGTAGAAGGAAATGCAAATGTAAATAAATGAAAACAATTTCTACAAGGAAATAGAAAAAAAATTTTATGCTTACGGATTTTAATAATGTTGTTAAAATACTAGCCTAAAAAAAAATTATACAGATTCGGGGCTAGAGTGATAACCCAGTGGGTCGGGCGTTTGCCTTGCACGCAGCCGGCCTGTGCCGGCCCAGGTTCAATCTCTGGCATCCCATATGGTCCCCGAGCACCTCCAGGAGTGATTCTTAAGTGCAGAGCCAGGAGAAACCCCTGAGCATTGCCCGGTGCGACCCAAAAAAAAGAATTATACAGATTCAATGTAATATCTAACGACATCTAATGGCTCTCTTTATTAATATAGTAACGCCACTACTACTCCATTTACCTCTAGTCATAGTCTTAAACTGGGCCATGGAAATTGGTCAACTAGCTCACAGATGAAGGTGACCACACAGATGAAGGTGACAAGCCAATTTCACATGGAATTCATCCATTTGCAGCTGCACTTGGAAGATTAATTAGGTAATGGGTGTACACGAAAACATCTAAAATGACTATTTTTACATTTGGAAGCTGCTGGTGACACAGACCCACACCATCTGTTGACTTGGCAGCTGTGACAGTTGACAACATTGCTTAACTGAGACGCCAGGATTCACTTTAGGGAGGATAAATGCACAATTAAACTTGGCTGGGGAGAGTTCGTGATCTGTGGTTGTAGTGACAGGTCGAGAATCAACTTCTTTGATTTATACCCATACTCTAATTGGATCTCTTAAAATACGCCTCTTAAAATACTCTGTAGGCAGAGAGGTCTTATTTGCCTATATCCCAAATAAAGCTGTGTTCTACTTTTCTTAAGATCAATAGGTTATTTCTGTTCACTGTTTTCCTGCTTCTCTACTTTCCGTTCTATGTTCCACTTATCACCTGATGTATTTTCACCTCCAACTTTGGCTCAAATGACTTTGTTAACCACCAATTTGGATTAAAATTTATTTTGCATTTTCTGGAAACATTTGAATTGCTCATTTAACAAAATTATAAGATTATACTTTCCTGTATACAATACTAACATAAAAATAATTCTAAACATAAAAGGGTATTATAATTTACTTAAAGACAGCCTGATGTTGTGGTTTTAATAGATTTGTCGATAAACCATGACCTGAATTAACCTGGAGCTGTTTTCTATTCATCTAAATAAAGAAAATATTATTTCACTAAAATAATATTTCCTTGATGAAATAGATGAATACAAAATGGATTAATCAATTTTATGCACAACATGTTATAACGTGTTATTCTTATACTATGATACCTCTAAAACTGAAAAATTCTGAAATATATGCAACTCCTAATGAATTCAAAAAATGATATTAAGCACCAATACACCATTATTTGATGGATTATAAATAAATTTCTCATAAATCATATTGGTTAATCCTTACAATAATCTTAAAATGTAATGCTGCATTATTTTACCCCTTTACTCAGAAGACTGAGACTTAAGAAAAACACATCCCCTGGTCACAGATTATGGGTAAGAGAGGTATAATTTGGAACCAAATATTATTTTCTAATCCTTTTGTGATTTTTTCACATTTCTTTTTATAATATGTACTGTTTATTTCTGTTATAAAATTAATTAAAAAAGTTTTTATGAGTCAAAAAGTTGTGAAAAGTAAAATTAAAACCACATACAGCCCAAGATAACAATGTTGCAGACAGCGTTATTCATTTTTTTTAAAAACAGTTTAAAGAAAATTGAGATTCTCTGCATGTAGTTATTTATACAAGTAGATTTTCCTATCATTTACTTTTTATACCCAAGACATCATGCATTATCATATGCATCATAAGTCTTATTAATTTTTAAGGTATATGACAGGAAATTCAGGACACAGAATGATTTTAAGCATCTCATTCCTGATCCATGCTCAACCCCTATAAATACCTAGTCTCACATAACTAACATCTTACCCTGAGTATCTGAATATTCTTATAAAATAAATAGAAGAAAATGACTATTTCATAAAATGTTTAAAATAATGTGCTCAGAACAATCTAATTTCTAATATTCCCATTCACTATTCTAAGACTTATGTGTATAAATAAGTCTTATATAAATACATATGTATACACTTTCTAAATGATTTTTAACTTATTCATAATATATGATGACTGGATATCATATTTGTATTTCCATTACTTAATTGGAAAATAATTTTTAGTTATAAACTGTCCTGTCTTGAGTATCTTCCTTTATGGAATTGAGATTTTCACAGAGGTCTGTCTCCAGAGTATTATTTGTCAGCCAAAGGCATATGCTAATTGAATTTCTACAACTAATCCTAGAAAATTTTCGAGACACCTGTATCATTTAAGCCTCCCATAAGCAATTCTTGAGGCTATCTTTTCCCCTTATTAAATCTAGATACTATCCAACGTTTGAAGTTTCTGAAATCTTATGGATTTAACATGAGTTATCGTGCTGTTCTCTATTTCTCAAGGTCAGCTAATTTGAGAAAATCTTTATTATCTCATAGCAATATATGATTTTATCTCAATTGTTTTATGTCATCTGTTCAATTTCAGCTAGAATTTCTGTAATTTGATGGTTAAATACATATGATGTTGATTATATTTATAGGATGTTGAAATATTCTATTTTGTAGAAATAGTAAATTAATCTTACCTTTGAATTTTGTTAAATATTTTGAGTCTGATTTCTGCCATTTGCATAAGAGAGGACATTCCCATATACCTTAATTTAATTCTTACTTAATTTTCTACAATTAGAAGTACTTCAGGTAAAGGTGCTTTTTCTTGTACAAGACCAACCCAGGTTCTATCCCTAGCATCCTATCCAGAGTTATCTCTGAATGCTGAGCCATGAATAAACCCTGATCACTGAGTTGAATGTGACCCAGAGCCAGAAAATAATAAAGAAATGGTTTCAAAACCATCAAATACCCAGGAATGTATTCAAACAAAAGTTATGAATGATTTATAACTTGGAAACTTATGTCACTTAATAAAGAGACAGAAGACCATAGGAAATGAAAATAAATTTCATGCTCATGGATTGGCAGAATTAATATTGTCAGATGGACTATCACACCTAAAACATTTTATATATTTGATAAATCCTCATCCAGACACTGTTGACAATCTTCAAGGACTTAAAACGGGTTGCAACAAAATTTTCATAGAATCATAAGAATCTCTGAATGGCCAAACCATGCAAATAAAGAGGAATTTTGGAGTTATTTCATTACTTAACTTGGAACAAAGCTATAAAACTATATTGTTTAAAACAGCATGGCACAGGAATAAGATCGACTCTTTGACCAATGAATTAGAATCATACCAAAAGACAATCTCAGATCTATGCTGAAATAATTTTGACAAAGGAGCCAGGTACATTGAATTTGTTAAAGATAATTTCTTACACATACAGCCTAGGTAAAACTGAATTACCATATTTAAAAAAATGACACTGAATCTATTCCATATTTACACCATACATGGAAGTTAATTCTAACTGAATCAAAGACTTCAAAATCACACCAGAATCCATAAAGTACATTGAGCAAAATAACTTTGCAGAATGCTCCAAGATTTGAAACTCGAAGTAGTTTTCTGTAGTAGGTTTTATTGTCAAAGGCAATAGAAATAAACTAGTGATACTACATCAAATAAAGGTTTCTGCATGATGAAAGAAAACAAGGTAAAACTAAAGGTACTTACCTAATGGGAGAAAATATTTGCACTCAACACATCTGATGAAGGTTTAACATCCAAGTTGTATAAAAATCTCTCAGAAAACAAGAAAAAACAAAACCTATCAAACCATATCAAATATTGTGTAGAGGAAATTAAAAGATATTTCTCTGAATAATAAATATGTTTGGTCAATAGGATATTTATCACTTATTTTCAGAGAATTTCAAATAAGTAAAACAATGCTATCTTATCTATACCAGTGGAAATGACACATATAAAGAAAAGGGGTCAATCTATTTTTGACAGGGATGTGATGGAAAGGAACTTTGAGTCACTGCTGGTTTAAATGTTGTCTGTTTCCTATTCCTATGGGAAACAAATGTAGAGATTATACAGGAAAGTAAGAATAGAGTTGTTATGTGACCAAGCAATACCACTTCTTGATATCTAATCCCTGGACACAAAAAAGCATTTTTTCAAAAGGACATATGCACACCATTATGTATCATAATAGTATAATAAATAGAATACAGAATCAACCTTAGTGTTCAATGACAAATAGTAGATAATGAAGGTGTTGTGTATATATACACAACGGAATACCATGCAGATGAAAGGAATGATAAAATCATGCAATTCACTTGCAACTTGAATGGACTGTAAGATACCCCCTATCTAAATCAGAAGAAAAGACAAATATCATCTGATCTCACTTGTTTTTGGTATATAAAGTAACAGGACAACTAAAAGCCTCTGTCACATAGGTGGTATAGAAATATGTTTTGAACCACAGAACCAACAAAACTGAAAGATAAGAGCCAAGCCATAATGACCAAACTTAAAAATGAATCAAGGAGACAGTCTGGGCACAGTGGGAGAGGAACTGAGCCATTGGTGGAGGGAAGTTGACACTAGTATAGGAACTGGCATGAAACAATATATGCCTGAAAATAAACCACAGATAACTTTAAATCACTGCCTTATTAGTTTTTTGAAAAAAAATTACAAATAGATGAAGTTTTCTATTTCTCAAAATGCATGCCAAAACTATTATCTTTATCTGAATAATTGCTAAGTGTTCCAGCAGTGTCAGATAGTTTTAGCTAGCATTTCTCTAGTAATTAATACTTTAAAACACAGGAGTATCAAATGTTCTATCTATTCAT
Source organism: Cryptotis parvus (assembly GCA_021461705.1). Classification (NCBI taxonomy): domain Eukaryota; kingdom Metazoa; phylum Chordata; class Mammalia; order Eulipotyphla; family Soricidae; genus Cryptotis; species Cryptotis parvus. The sequence continues at coordinate 46,479 of JAJIBD010033759.1, read as the reverse complement.
TTTTAGTGCTTCCATGTTTTAAATATTCTATATTTCAGGAATATTTTTATTTATTTATTATAAGTCACAGCAGGATCTGGCAAGCTACCCGTGATGTAATCGATATGCCAAAAACAGTAACACTGATGGACCTCATTCTTAATGAATGGAGAAATTACTGGGCCTGCTCCAGCAAATTAATGAACAATGGGAAGACAAGGGATACAAGTGATCTATTATAAGGCATTTTTTTTCTTTTTTTTGGTCACACCCGGGAATGCTCTGGGGTTACTCCTGGCTCTGAACTCAGGAATTACTCCTGGAAGTGCTATGGGGACCATATGGGATGCTGGGATTGAACCCCGGACCGCGTGCAAGGCAATGCCCCACTCATTGTGCTGTCACTCTGGACACCTATATTGCCTATAGTTATCTATTATAGAGCTGATCTCTCTTATTTTTTTTTTTTTGGTTTTTGGGTCACACCGGCGATGCTCAGGGGTTACTCCTGGCTCCTGCACTCAGGAATTACTCCTGGCGGTGCTCGGGGGGGCCATATGGGGATGCCGAGGATCGACCCGGCTGGCATGGGCGGCTGCGTAAGGCAAATGCCCTACCCGCTGGGCTATCGCTCCGCCCCTGATCTCCCTTATTATGTTCCTTTTCAAAAAATCTTGGAATTTTTTAGTTATATTTTTTCTTTTTTATTAATTTCTTTTTAAACATTATTTGAACACGGTGATTTACAAAGTTGATCACAATACAGTTGTGTCAAGTATTCAATATTCCAACACCAGTCCCACCATAATGTGCCCTTACCACCTAAGACCTTAGTTTCCCACCCTACCACCTGCCAAGTCTGATCCTCAGCGAGGCACTGATTAATCTACTTATATTTGCTTATTGTAACATATATCTCATAATGGTGTTGTAAAGTCGTGACCACTTAACTTTACTGTTATCAGAAAATTAGGCCATCTGTATTATTTCTTTCACTTATTGAATTTAGTATACTTTACTTAAGTTATTTTATTTCATTTTTTGGGGTTTTCTTTTTTTGAGAATTTATTTTATGACCATGAGATATACTAATTATAAAGATGTTCATGATTGGGTTTCATTCAGTGTTCAAGCACCCATCCCTCCACCAGTGCATATTTCAACCATCAGTTGTCCCCAGATTCTTCCACCTCCTCGTCTCCTCCTCCTCATCGTCTTCCTCCTCATTCGATCTCCTCGTTGTCCTCCTCCTTGTCCTCCTCAACCTCCTCCTCCTCCTCCTACTCATCATCATCATCATCTTCTTCTTCTTTCTTCTTCTTCTTCGTCGTCGTCTTCTTCTTCTTTTCTTCTTCTTCGTGGTCTTCTTCTTCTTCTTCTTCTTCTTCTTCTTTCTTCTTCTTCTTCTTCTTCTTCTTTCGTCGTCGTCGTCATCATCATCGTCTATCTCCCTGCTCCCTCCTCCTCCTCTTGCTCCTCCTACTCCTCCTTCTTATTCTTCCTCTCTGACTTTAACATATTGTGGCTGTTTTCAGACATCTATTTATTATAAACATTCAATATTCAACCCTATCCCACCACCATTGAAAGTTCCACTACTGTTATTTCCAACTTTTCCAGCCACCACTTGAGCCAGCCCTATGGCAGAGCCTAACTGAGATCAGGACTTACTGCTTAATCTTCACTGAGAGGTGACACCTGAAGAACTTGGAGTAAGCCAGAATACTTCTGTGGAGCCCCACTACCCCCATAAAAAACAAATAAAAGAAAGGTTTGTTGTTTTATGCCTGTGAAAATGTCATCAAGTTGAACTTGGTCATAGTTAAATAAACATTCCCACATCCCTGATGCCACTTGCTTTCAGATCCTAATACTCCAGGGCAGTTTAATTGAATCAGTTAAAAAGAAGGCACATGTTTCCCACCTCACACCTCAACAATGATGCTCATTAGGTAGACTGCATTGTATGAAGAGGCTGGTCAGCTCCTAGCTTCCCAGGAGGCCAGTTAAGGAATTCAGAATCTCATACTGATTTTCTACTGAGCTCCATGGGTGTTACTTGTGCTTTTTTATTTTTTGGCCTCTTACCTGACAAATCTTGAACCCTGCCCATTCCCCTTGATTATTTTGAAATTGGGTCTGAATGGCTACTACTGTACTCAGGTTTTATTTTCTACTTGGTTGGGTATACTAGTCAGCACTTATGTCTAGATAACCGTGTCTCTACCTCTGTATTTATTGAGTACTGGCAAGCACAGAACTTATTAAGTCACACAGTTAATTCACTTTGCTTCTTGAGGTCATTTCTTGATTTTGTTATTATTGTACCAAATTGAGACTAAGGGTATTGATTCCTGCTTGATGTTTGAGGTCCCAACCTAGCTGGTTTATAAACTCCAGACACACAGATGATGATGGAGGGCTTACGAGTGACTGCTATTTGGATGTGTTCACTTTTGTTAATTGTTTGAACCACTCCTTCACTGAAAAATTACTAAGTTACATAGCAGATTGCTAGATACTAATAAATAGAAGTTAGACACAGAATACATTCATTTCCATTACTGTGACTTTTATATGTATAATATAAAAGTAAAAAGTCTTTTTCAGTATTTACAGCAGTCTTTTTGCAAGTTCGCCCATGGTATGCTGACCCAGAGACTCACAGACATGGGGCAGAGCTATTACTACTCATGATGGCGGTAGAGAGGGATGGCGGGTTCTAGCCCCTGGCCACCACCCTGTAGAGCCTTGCAACAAGCCAGATAACCTCCCACTCCATGAGGGCCGCCATTTTCCACATCCGACTTCCCCCTCATCAGAACTCCACCCAGAGAAGAGCCTATAAAGCCCGGCTCGCGGCCTCTTGCGGTCCCGTGGTTCATCTATAATTGCTGGATTTAGAGGTGACTACAAGAGCATGTCACTGCTACGGCAGAGCTTGGCAAGCCTCCCATGTAGTATTTGATATGCCAAATACCAGTAACAATTATAGATCTCATTCCATGACCTGATGTAATGGTTTGAGGCATTTTTAATTTCCCTGGAGCAAGCAGATGCCCATGGGCTCTACTAGCTCGAGACAGGACATATGGAGATGTTAGTGGTGCCCGTTGGAGCAAATCGATGATGAACTGGAAGACAGTTACAGGATACAGTGGTGTATAATATATGTGTCCTATGTGTCTTATATTCTATCTACAAGATATCTACACAATTTAGAGGCTCCGCGTTTTATTAGTTGAATAAATATAAAATAAAAGAAGTTTCTCTTTCCTGGGAATATTTATTCAAGAAAATTTTTCTTACTTTTTTATCCTATATTTAACTTCTTTCATAAGAGCTTCAAAAGAGCTTAATGTTTTTATGCGTTTTTATGGAAATTTTTCATAGAATTTGTATTTTATATGTTTGTAATTGTATTTTATGAATTTGTATTTTATGAACTTTATGAATTTGTATTTTACATGCTTATAATTTGTATTTTATATGTTTTATGGAATTTATATTTTATATGACCATTTCTTCTGTCCATGCTTAGTAGGAACTTCATCACCCACTAAAAAAAAATTTTATGAATCACCAAGTATTTGATATTGAATAGCTCTTTTATTTTTCCCTTGCTCCTGCTCCACCTCTTCTGCAAATGTAAACATTTGAAAATTAGGTAGTTGATTGTCTTGTGCCAAAAACTTCAGGAATGACAGGTTGTGAGAGGACATTTGGAGTTTCAAACATAGTTACAGTTATATTTAAAAATGTAACTTTAAGAAAAAAATGAAAATGTAAGGTACTACTTAGTAGCACACAGCTTCAAAAATTATTAATAGTTAACATAGTATTTCTAAAGAAAACTTAAAACCATTACTCAGTAGATTAATGATCAGCAAGCAATGGCCAATGGTTAACAACTCTGAGCTAGAGTATTTTATATATAGGTTACAAGCCAAAATTTTGCTGCAACTTTAAAAGCATTACTAAGCTCCAATATAGAACTGAGTTTAAGGTCGTTGTCCCATCAAGTTGAGGTTGAATTCTTGGAAACCACATAGTGTTGTCTAAGCTACTACGTAGTGTCAATCCTGAGGTAAAAGCTAGAATAAAAGCTCCGCATCTCTAAGGGTGGCTTACCCGCCCACTCTAAAAATGATATACTACTAAAAACAACTAGGAAACTGAAAAAATATTTAGAGTTTATTTGTCCCACAGTGAGTGAAATACCTCTGACACCTTTTAGAAATGTTTGCTGCTTCTTACTATAGATCATTATGGCATGTATTTAGCTCTAGTTTATTCTCCATTCTGCTTTTCCATGGCGCCATCTTTTGGGGGTTACAGACATACCTTATAAGATCTCAGGATCCTATGGACTTAAACTCTCTAGAAATTATTATCAATGTTAGAGAGCTGGCATTTACTTTCCACATTCTCATTATATGTGATGTTACTCCAATAGCAACTTCCGTTCATTACTTTTTAACTTTTTAGTGTATTTTAGCTGACCTGGATCATCAATATCTGTATCTTTCAGCCTGTGGTTTTTCCCAAAAATCACTGGAAGGTGATACTACTCCCACTCATCAGGACAGAAAGCCTAAGCAAGTAGTATATACCCCAAAATCCCTTTGCATTAGAGTAGGATTATTATGAGGTGCTTAACAAAATTATCTAGTTGCCCATTTAGGTAATGCTCCACTTGGTAGTTGAGTGTGTTCTCTTCTCTTGGATACCATCATCTTTCCTGATACTGTTCTTTGTGTTTCCCTAATAAACTATCTATACTTAAATCATAATTTCAGTCTTCCAAGGATACCCAAACTAAGATTGATTTCAAACCTACTTCTCCATGGAAGAAATGCTTTAATGAAAGACTTCTTGCTTAGAGTATCATGAGCATCACTTGTAAGTCTTGAAATTGCTGCTTGCAATTCTCAGTAGTTTTGAGGGCAAAAAGTTGTTTTGAGGACAAACCACTTTTGAATGGTTGTTTCTTTGAGCCACGCCCAATTTGCTCAGGGCTTACTTGGGGCTCTGCACTCAGGAATCTCTTCTAGGAACACTAGAACGTTCTGCAGATGGAGCCCAAGTCTATTGTGAGCAAAGCAGGCACAATACTCACTGTGCTATCTCTTAGACTCCCAGGTTGTATGATTTGTGTCCAAATTGTTGATCGGACATTATAGATTGGTCAACCAATTAGTTTTCTGATTGGATACCGGGAGCTTTTCAGTCTTTTTTTTTAGGCTCCTACTAGAGAAAGAAAATACCCAAGTGCCCTTACAATAGAAAATTCACAACCAATAAACAATTGAATCTTAAGATTTACATTGAAAAGGCAGCTTGCTATATCAAGAGCTCTAATAATAACTTTTATTTTTCCTCACACCCTGACAAAAATACAAGCAGTTGTGCCCAATTATGCTGAGCACAGAAAACTCAAACTTATTAAAGGTAGGAAACTGGCTGTTTCAGGAAGTGAAAAAACTCAACATAATGGGAAGATAATTTCAAGTGTGGTTTTTAGTTATGTTTTTATTTTATTTTATTTTCCAAGCAATTGGTAAGATTTTAGCCTCTAGTGCAGAGCAGAGAACATGGTTTTTTGTTAATATATAAATGTCAGATACCAAAAAGTAAACTGCACTCCAGCCAAGTTTATTTTGAATGACCCAGGCAAATTATTTGTTTCATTTACTATTCAAAACCAAGTTTAATAAAACCACAATATGAAAATAAATATACAGATCAATTGTTAAAGATCTTGTTTTTAGGTTATTGAAAACCAAATATATATAAAAAAATTTAAGGCTGTCAAAAGCTACTTGACTTATTTTAAGCAGCTTTCCTTCCCCCCAATCTAAATAGCTAACACGCTATACTTTTCATGGCGCCATGTGTTCCCTTCATTGGGAATAGAGATGTTTGACATTATGTATTCATTTTATTGCTTACATGACAACTGCCTTTGTTTTGTTCTTAGCCTGTATGCCAAAAACATCGAACTGTTTTCTCCTTTCTCAGTGCCAAATTACTTAAATATGATCTTATTGTACATACTCCTAGTATATACTTATTGACACAGATAAATTAGCTGATCCCTAATTGATTATCACTTGTATCACTTGTCTTCCTGTTGTTCATCGATTTGCTCAAGCGGGCACCAGCAACATCTCCATACTTCCTGTCACATGCTAGTGTAGCCCAAATGGCGTCTGCTTGCTCCAGGAACATAAAGAACTCCTCAAACCATTCCATCAGGTCATGGGAATGAGGTCTATAATTGTTACTGGTATTTGCCGCATATCAAATATGACATGGGTAGCTTGCTAGGCTCTGCTGTGCAGGTGGGATACTCTTGTAGTTGCCTCTCTCATCTCATGCATTTATTGATGAAATCCGCATCCACAAAGTGGCCATGCAAGCTGAGCTTGTGATTAGCTCTTCTGCTGGGTGGAGCTCTGATGAGCTAGGGAGTCCAGATGTGGAAAATGGCAGCCTTCATGGAGTGGGGGTTCCTCTGTGATTTCTTACAGGCTCTGCTGGGATGGCAGGCCAGGGGCTAGAAGCCGCCTCCCTCCCAGGCGCCTCATGATCAGCTGGGCACAGGGAGAGCCAGTAGCAGCTATTAATTGTTTTACTAAGTTAAAAAATTATTTAAATTTCTATGTTAGTATACATGGCCAATGGAGATTACTAACATAAACATATGAATACATAATATAAAATATGCAAGATAATATTATATGAAGAATTTAAGATATAATAGTCCCGCATTATGAAATTAATATGACACTTGTGCTTAAATATAGAATATATAATATTGTACAGTCATGGTAATTCAATGACAGGGGGCATGTTCTTAGAAAAGTATCTTTAGGCAATTTTTATCTGTAAGTCACATAAAAACTATATATCACTGCTGATATAAAGCACTATGACATTACAATGGCTAATATAGCACTAAGTCCTAGGAATTTGGGAGGACTGTCTTATATGTGATTCATTGAATGAAATGTGTTATGTAATTTTTAACTCGGAATGTCTTACTATACATTATCAATTTGATTTAAGATTTACTTCGCTATACATAGCGTATATATATACATACATATCCATTTACATGGATTACAATCTAAAAAACACTCATTCACTTTCCAGTTGCCCAAATTTTTAAAGTTTCCATCAGAGTGAGTTAGAAGCTTGTTGAAGTCTGTGGGTGTCCAAACCATGTTTATTTTTAACTTATTTTTTTAACAGAATAATTTTTTTGTTATTGTTTTAAGAGACTTTGAGGAATATAGCACATGCACTGGCTACATTTATATTGAGTTGCTATGGTTTCCAATACTGGGAGAAATTGGCCAAGAGAAGTGAAATTTTTCTCTCTTGTTTGCACGAAGATGTTTTTCCTAACTTGTCTGCGCCCATGTAATGGACCAGTTTGAATCGTCTTGCTTCTCTTCTCCCCATCCTGTGCTTTTTGCAAGGGATGGGGGAGCAAAGGAGGGCTAAAAAAGAGCAGGGTGGGAGCCAAGTTAGACACAGTCTTTATTTGGCAGCAGCATTAGCTCAGAATTACACTCTTTGTGAAGATTGGCTACCTATAGAGATTGAATCTTCACATAGTATGTTTTGCTTTCTCCAATTACTCTCTATATGAACATGGACAGTTTCTCTGCAGAAGGAGAGCAAAGATCAGTTTCAAGGACAGCATTTTCTAAAGAGCTTTATTTTTTCCTGCTGCTACTGTTGCTTTCAGTTATTTATTTCTGACCAATTGATCTGGTTTGCAATTGCATTTCACTTTTGTATGGGTAACTGCATTTTGTTCTGCTCTACTTTATTCATCCGTATTATGAAGCTCAATCATCCTCTCATTTTTAAAAAGGGAAAATGTGCATCTCTGAAGGCAAAGTGTTTTTTCCCATTCATGCCTTTGTTTTCATTGAAATAGCCATTCTTAACCTAGAAGGACTTTTCAATAATACCTAGCCAAATTCTTACTATGTACTTAAAACTGTGATCTACATGATTGCATCAGTATTCATATCACTCTAAAGATAACTTGTAAAATAGACTCTATTATAGAGAAAGTAATGACAGGAGGGCTTGATAATCAAGATCTCCTGTTAGTCATGTATGCTAACAGTTTGGTTATCAGAACAACCTTTATTTACATAAAAGGGCAACCAATCAGGAAGTGAGAGAAATGGATTACTCCCACACATGGTAGTCTTCAGGTTTCTGTTGCCACTGTCAACTCTGCTGTTTCTGCTGATACTTCTATAACTGTTGCCTCTGTTATAGTTGTTGCTATTGAGTCTTATTTTTGGTGTGTAGATTTTTTGTCTTTTATTATTTGTGTGTTTTTATTGGGTAGCCCCTGAGAACCCCAAACAGTATCAGGACAGAAGTTCTCTTCTACCTCCGAGGGGCTACCAGGAAAGGATGAAAACTCATGAGTCCAGCACTAGTTCCAAAGGCTTTAATAATACAACAAGCTCTACCACTACAATCCAATATAATGGAAGACCTCTATCTCTGGTCAGATCTTAGACCATACACGGGGTCCAAGTCTCCTACCAAAGAGGATTCTACCACAGAGAGTTCCAACAAAGTGGATCCTACCAGAGAGAGCAGTACCTCAAGTTAGTCCCCTTATATACACAAAAGTAATCCTAACTTCAGGAGGGTCCTATCAACAAAGATCAACTACACAGCTTTTAGGTAGTAGAAAAGTGTAGAAGTGTGGTGCACCCCCTACTACAGGTCTAAACAAATGATTATGCCAGGACTAATCCCTTCTTGGAGATGATCTCTTATGCAAAACACTATACAGAGAGGAGCTGGTGTAAAGTAATACATCTTAATATCATGGGCTTCATATAAACTAGATTGTACCCACAAGGTCCTTCTTATTTATTATCTGCAGCACCAAGGTGATTCTGAGTATCTTGTTCTCTGTATACTGAAAGGGTCACACTGGCCTATTTGAGGAAAAACGATTATCTTTCCTATAATCTTAAACAATAGTCTCAACATAGCCAGGTGGTAGCCTCTTGGTAAATTCTAACTGTCCCACACTGGGACCAGTGGGTATAAAGAGGACTGTGCCAATCTAGATAACATAAAAGCCAAGTAGATATATAATGATAAGTCAAAAGTTACTCCTTCAAAGTCAAGCTGACTTCTGCAACTGCCACCCTCCATCAGTGATTACACAGAAAAGAAATCTCATTAGTATTAACCCTGACTTAAGAACATATAAATAGATGAAACCCTGAGTTGATAAAATAGCAAACCTCCTAAGCTAGCTGGGCCCATTACCCAACAGTTTTTGTTTTTAGGGGACCTCACTCAGTAGTGCTTAGAGCTTCTTCCTGGCACTGCCCAGGTGTCGAGCCTAATGGGCTCTGGGGCAAATGTGGGTGCCAAACCCAGGTTGGTCACATGCAAGGCAAGTACCCTGAGTGCTACTATGTCTCTCCAATCTTTGCTTTGTTTTTGCCCCCTACAGCTTCTGCTGTTTCTACTGCAGATGAGGTTAGAGAGAGGGGCTTCTATGTTTGCCAAGATTGGGTCCTGAGCTCTAGGGTTACTGTCAGGTTGCTACATGCACTATAAAATAAGGAGAAACTGTAATAATTAAGATGCATTTTTTACAATTACAAAGATCACTGTATCACTGTATTACTGTCTTCCCGTTGTTCATCGATTTGCTCAAGCGGGCCCCAGTAACATCTCCATATGTCCTGTCTCATGCTAGTGGAGCCCAAGGGCATCTGCTTGCTCCAGGAACATAAAGAGCCTCAGTCCATTCCGGAATGAGGTCTATAATTGTTACTGGTATTTGGCATATCAAAATACAACACGGGTAGCTTGCCAGGCTCTGCCTTGCAGGTAGCATACTCTTGCAGTCATCTCTAAGTCCAGCATTTAATGATGAACCCCGTGGCGGCTTCTGCGGCCGCGTGAGCCGGACTGTAATAGGCTGTGCTGGTCTTCTGGGTGGAGTTCTGATGAAGAGGGAAGTCCGGATGTGGAAAATGGAGGCCCTCATGGAGTGGGGGGTCGTCTGGCTTGTTGCAAGGCTCTGCTGGGCTGGCGGGCCAGGGCTAGAACCCGACATCTCTCCTGGGCTCCTGTGAGTGGCTGGGCACAGGGAGAGCCAGTAGCAGCTCTGCCCCATGTCTGTCTCTGGATCAGCATACCTGGGCCGGATTAAAAAAGACTGCAGCAGGGTGGATTTCGATGAGCCGGACTGTGATAGGCTGGTCTTCTGGGTGGAGTTCTGACTAGAGGGAAGTCCAGATGTGGAAAATGGAGGCCCTCATGGAGAGGGGGTCGTCTGGCTTGTTGCAAGGCTCTGCTGGGCTGGGCTGGCGGGCCAGGGCTAGAACCTGCCACCTCTCCTGGGCTCCTTGTGAGTGGCTGGGCACAGGGAGAGCAAGTAGCTCTTTCTATAATTACAAAGATATACAATTAAAAGTTCATATTTGGGTTTTGGTCATACAGTGTTTCAGCACCCATCCCGCCACCAGTGCCCATCTCCCACCACCAATGTCCCCGGTTCCCCCCCCTCCCCAACCCTCCTCCATGGCAGGTTCTTTATTTCTTTCCCTTTCTCTCTTTCTCTTTACCTTCCTTTCCAGACTATGGATTACAGAACATACATTAAAGAGTTGTCATGTGTATCTTTTTGCCTCTATTTAATGCTCAGTTCTAGGTTGGCATTAGCACTTTCAACAATTATCACACTGTTCCATTCTGTCTTACCTACCCTCTCGGCTCCCTACGTTTGTGATAATTTTGTGATAATTGTACCCTCGACAATTGTTAACACACTGTTCTATTTTCTGTCGTACCTAGCCTCTGACTCCCACATGTTTATGATAATTTCTACCTTTGACAAGACCTCCTGATATATTTTTCACTTGACCTTGGATATTGGTATCATAATATGTACATATATATTTATGTTATGCAAATAAATGCAGTCATTCTGTATCTGTCTCTCCTTCTGGCTAATTTCGCTCAAAAAAAAAGAATGGTTTTAAAAATGATATGAAAATAAATACAATGATAAAATAATCTGAATGTTAAAATTATAGGTCTTAGTTATTTTTAGTGTCTTCCTTTTTGTGTTTTTTATAAAGTTGATAAAACATTATGTCAGGAAACTTTAAAAGTATAAACATAGCTTCATTTAACTGATATTTTATAATCTGTTTTATGATGCCAAAAACAGATATATCATTATAAATTTCCCGGAGAAAATTGAATCTAATATAATTTTTCTAGCTAAATTGATAGTTTTAGGGGCCACAGCTGTTACCCGAGGGTCTACTAACTAGGGTCAGCCACACACAAGGTCTTAATCTGTATTGTCTTTCCTGTCTCTGTAGGTGTTTTTAGAAAATATTCAAGAAAATATTCAAATTGTCAATATTTTGGGTTATTAGTAAATAAAAGCATTCACTGTCACTGTATCACTGTCTTCCCGTTTATCATCGATTTGCTCGGAGCGGGCCCCAGTAACATCTCCATATGTCCTGTCTCATGCTAGTAGAGCCCAAGGCATCTGCTTGCTCCAGGAACATTAAGAGCCTCAATCCATTCCGAAATGAGGTCTATAATTGTTACTGGTATTTGGCATATATCAAATACAACAAGGGTAGCTTGCCAGGCTCTGCCGTGCAGGTAGCATACTCTTGTAGGCATCTCTAAGTCCAACATTTATTGATGAACGCGGGACGCGAGCCGGGCGCTGATAGGCTGGTCTGCTGGGTGGAGGTCTGACGAGAGAGAAGTCCAGATGTGGAAAATGGAGGCCCTCATGGAGTGGGGGGGTCTTCTGGCTTGTTGCGAGGTTCTGCTGGGATGGTGGGCCAGGGCTAGAACCCACCAACCCCTCCTGGGCGCCTCGTGAGCGGCTGGTCACAGGGAGAGCCAGTAGCAGCTCTGCCCCATGTCTGTGAGTCTCTGGACCGGCATACCTGAGCCGGATTTAAGAAAGACTGCTGCAGGTTGGAACTCGATGAGCCGGGCGCTGATAGGATGGTCTGCTGGGTGGAGGTCTGAGGAGAGAGAAGTCCAGATTTGGAAAATGGAGGCCCTCATGGAGTGGGGGTCTTCTGGCTTGTTGTGAGGCTCTGCTGGGATGGTGGGTCAGGGCTAGAACCCACCACCATCCCTCCTGGGCGCCTCGTGAGTGGCTGGTCACAGGGAAAGCCAGTAGCATCTCTGCCCCATGTCTGCGAGGTCTCTCATACCTGAGCCGGATTTAAGAAAGACTGCTGCAGGGTGGAACGCAATGAGCCGGGCGCTGATAGGCTGGTCTGCTGGGTGGAGGTCTGACCCGAGAGAGAAGTCCGATGTGGAAAATGGAGGCCCTCATGGAGTGGGGCGTCTTCTGGCTTCTTCTTGAGGCTCTGCTGGGATGGTGGGCCAGGGCTAGAACCCACCATCCCTCCTGGGTGCCTCGTGAGCGGCTGGTCACAGGGAGAGCCAGTAGCAGCTCTGCCTCATTTATTTTAAAAAATAAATTCACATTTATTTTTAAAAAAATAAATAAGATGTATTTTTGCTCATCGTGCTAATCTTACTCTTTGTGTACAAGAACCTCAAAGTTAGGTGGTATCTTCTGTGCTCACTCTATTATTTCTATTTTATAGGTGAGAAAACTGAAAGAGAATCCAAATGTGTAGACCAGGACTGTAAAGTAGATCTTTCTAACACAATTCATTCATATAAGAAATGCATACAATTGTAATAATTTTAAAAGTAAAATTATAAGTGCAGAAAACATATTACTGGATAAAATAGACAAAATTCCTCGTGAATGCAGCTTATATTCTACTTACTGGTCTTTACAGAAGTGTGCATTCTGTCATACATATTAATGAAGTTAGAGAACTTTTCTCCCAGAAAGGAATGGGATATTCCACTCTGTAAGTTAGGTTAACTCATGTGAGTTATCTGACCGGTCTTCTGAAAAAAGGAGTTTCATCTGTGTCTGTTCAACCTAAAACTCTTTTCTCTGTGTAAATTTCAGCCACCCACAGCAATAGGCCCCAGAGTGGTGTCTTCACTGTTTTACATTCTGCATCCTCCTCTCCACCCTGGTCATAGTGTTACATGATTATGCAGTCGTGTTTTTCTCCAGAATTTTTAATTAGAAATCAGAGAAACTTAACAGAGTGCTTGCTGTTCAAAGAGAAGAGGCTAGTTGTTAACTCTTTGCTTTATGTAGATAAGAACATGGAAGATTTGCCTTGAGAATGAGAGATGGGAAAAATATGGTAGAGGAAGTGCAGGCTATAGATAGAGAGGAGCAGAACTACAGAATTATCTGACTCCAGCAATAAGTAAAAATAAAGAAAGGTCCATTTTTATAACCTCTTAATTCCTATATTAGTGTCTGTTACTTGGGATCCTGAATGCAAAAGCTATTAGCAGGAGTCATCAGAGGAAACAGCTTGCCAGGATGAAGTTTTGGGGTTGGGTCACCCACTTCCAGTTGGCAAAAAGGACATTGCCTCTGATGACAGATGGAGAGGCAGCAACACAACCATGAGGTTACAGGCATCGGTTAATTCATGGATCTGTGATAAACTAGTATGTTCCAATGGAAAAGGTGTTCCAGTCTGTGCAGGATATCAAGCACTTGAAAAAAAATCAGCAAGATAATAATTATGATGATTTATCATGCTCAACATTTCTGGTGCTTTAAGGAGGGAAGAAGATAAAGCCAGAAGAATAAATTTCAACTAAAACATGATATTCATAGGGCCTTAGTACTTGAGACAATTATCACCTGCAGCTGGAAAGCATAACAGTTGAGAATGATGAAGATAATATAAATTGGCCTTAATGGGACTTCAGAGAAAGCTGAAATTCTTTGACTAATCAGGGTTTATAGAGAAAGAATGTAATCCTAAAATTTGCACAAAGATATCTGGGTAGAATTTAGTTGAACAAAGACTCAAGACACTTTAGCTGAAGCAGTACCTCATTTTCTTACATTAGAAGATATAGTCTAACCCCCTACCTCACTCTTAGGGATCTAGAAGAAATATGAAACGAGGCACCTGCTGCAATACTACTTATATTAAGTATCTGTTTCCTCCTCCTCTCTTGATTACCAGACCAGTAATGAGAGGAAGAAAGAAAAAAAAAGTGCTGGATCTGCAAAGACATCAGAAGAATCAAATGCCAAAGAGACTAGGCAACTGACTACTGCTAACTAACCAGCTGATGGAGTGAGCCTTGATGGATTCTGAGCACTCATAGTCAAGGTAGGGAGATTGTTAAACTGGATACTTATTGATTCAGAATCACTCTCCCATGTTTTGAGAGCTCTAGGCAGAACTCTGGTAACTAATATCACTATGTTCTATAAGCCTTAACACTAAATCAAGTGGTGGCCCACATGAAATGGCACTGAGATATCATAATTTGCATAAAAGACAGTGTAGGAAAGGATAAGAAGGCCCAGTGAACTTCAATGTTATTAGGGGTCCAGTGTTTAAGACAAGAATATTTTCCAGCCAACCCAAAACATTTGCCAGCCAACAATATCTTTGAGGACCCTTCAGCATGACACTCCTCTATCAGGATGATAAGAAACTCAGCAAGGACTGTGCCAATATCTTATCAGAAGCAGAGACAAAGCATAGTCACAAGACTCAAGAAGGAATTAATTATCTTGATATGCAGCAAGTTTTGGATAGCCATCTAAGAAAATTTACTAATGGAAATCTGTGAGTTCAATGATAATGTCTTCCCATATTATATATGATACACAGACACATAAATCCACAAATATACATATATCCATAAATGAATATTTTTTTGAACCATACCTATTGATTCAGAATCAATTGATTCTCCTGTTATCAGAGTCCCACCCTACAGTAAAGACTGTTTCAAGTGCAGGTATGCCTGATCCAGAGACTCAGACACATGGGGCAGAGCTGATACCGGTTCTCCCTGTGCTTAGCTGATCATGAGGTACCCGGGAAGGAAGGCGAGTTCAAGCCCTGGCCCACCATCCCAAAGAGCCTCACAAGAACCAGAGGAACTCCCACACCATGAGGGCCGCCATGTTCAACATCCGGACTTCACAGGTTTTCAGAGCTCCACCCAAGGTAAAAGCCATTCTCTCCCATTGCAGTTCATCAGTAAATGCACGAGATAAGAGCCTACTATTGAGAGTATACAACCTGCACAGCAGAGCCTGGCAAGCTACCCGTGTCATATTTGATATGCCAAAAACTAGTAACAATTATAGACCTCATTCCCATGACCTGGAAGGAATGGTTTGAGGCTCTTTGTGTTCCTGGAGTGAGCAGATGCCCTTTGGCTACACTAGACCAGGACAGGACGTAAGAAGATGTTTTCGGTGCCTACTCCAGCAAATCGATGAACAACGGGAAGACAAGTGATACAAGTGGAGTATTTTTTTTGAACACCTCTCATAAAGGTGGGAATCAAATGGGGGAGAGGTGGTCATCTGTGGTCACTGGTGAAGGGATCAATGTTGAATCATTGTATATCTAAAATTCAATCATGAAGACCTGTAATTCATAATTAACTTAAAAATTAAGACTAAGAGAAAAAGAAAGTAAATGCAGTGCCTTTTTGCTGTATGATTTGCTTTCTCATAGAATGAGGCATTTTATTTTTAGTTGTCCTTCACTTGTCACTTGTCTTCCGTTGTTCATCGATTTGCTCGAGCAGGCACCAGTAACATCTCCATACATCCTGTTGTAAGCAAGTGTACCCCAGGGGCATCCAGGTACAGGAAAAACCTCAAGCCATTCATTCAGGTCATGGGAATGAGGTCCATAATTGTTACTGGTTTTTGGCACATCAAATAAAACACAGGTAGCTTGCCAGGCTCTGCCATGTTGGTGGTATACTCTCAGTAGAAGGCCCTTATCTTGAGCATTTACTGATGAAACTCAAAGGGGAAAGATCTCTTGGGTGGAGCTCTAAGGAGTAATATTAATGATAATAATATTAATGATAATAAAATATTAATAACCAAAATTAATGTTAACAATATAATGGTAATGACAATAGTAATTTTTCCAAGTTATAGAACATTATTTTTCTGAGTAGTGAAGTCTGGACTTCCTCTGCCACAACTCCACCCAGCAGACCAGACTATCACAGCCCAGATCATCAACAGCCACCCTGCAGCAGTTTTTTTTTTCAATCCGCCCAGGTATGCTGGAACCAGAGACTCTCAGACATGGGGCAGAGCTGCTACTTGCTCTCCCTGTGCCCAGCTGCTCATGAGGCACCTAGGAGGCATGGCGGGTTCTAGCCCTGGCCTGCCACCCCAGCACCTCACAAGCCAGGCCACCCCTCCCCTACTTCATGGGGCCTGCCATTTTCCACATCCTGACTTCCCTCTCGTCACAACTCCACCCAGCAGACCAGACTATCACAGCCCGGATCATCCACACCCACCCTGCAGCAGTTTTTTTTTTTAATCCGCCCAGGTATGCTGAACCAGAGACTCTCAGACATGGGGCAGAGCTGCTACTTGCTCTCCCTGTTCTCCCTGTGCCCAGCTGCTCATGATGCGCCTGGGAGGCATGGCGGGTTCTAGCCCTGGCCTGCCACCCCAGCACCTCACAACAAGCCAGACCACCCTCCCCTACTTCATGGGGCCAGCCATTTTCCACATCTGGACTTCCCTCTCGTCACAACTCCACCTAGCAGACCAGACTGTCACAGCCCGGCTGTGCGGTTCATCAATAAATGCTTTATTTAGAGGTGACTACAACAGTATGCCACCTGCACGGCAAGCCTGGCAAGCTCCTCGTGTAGTATTTGATATGCCAAATACCAGTGACATTTATATTAGGCCATTCCCATGACCTAATAGAATGGTTTGAGGCTCTTTATGTTCTTGGAGCAAGCGGATGCCTTTGGGTTCTACTAGCATGAGACAGGACACATGGAGATATTACTGGTGCCCACTCTAGCTAATAGTGATTAACGGGAAGATAGTGATAGTAATAGTGATAGTAAAGTCACTTTCCAAGTCAAGTCATGGTATATTTGAGCAGGGATGGTAGGTAGCCGAATCATAGGTAGTAGGTGATATAACTGAGGAACTGATATCTGTATTTGGTGTTTTGTCTTTAGAAGGTGCAAAAGCATAAAACTTAAGTTTAGTACAAAAGAGTGACTTATCAACTCAAAGGATTTAGAGAACATTTAAAAGACACCACAAATGGGGCAGACAATAAAATGAAATACAAGAATCTATAGATCCAGGACTCAAACACTGATAAGGCTGCTGCTGATTTTCAACACTCTCCTTCCAGGGCATTAGATTAGTTCTCAGAGAAGTGGTATTCTATTTGAAACTCAAACAAATGAAAATACCAACTTTTGAGTTTTTATCTTTATGTCTTCATTTTCTAGAAAGAAATGTAAATGGTCCTGAATCTCCTAGTTTGAATTGCAAACATTTCAAAAAATTGACCTGGTTTAGTCTGTTTTGAGTATTTTATTTACCTATAGATTATCTGGTCATGGCAGAGTCTGGCAAGCTACCCATGTAGTATTTGATATGCCAAAACTAGTAATAATAATAGACCTCATTCCCATGACCTGAAAGAATGGTTTGAGACTCTTTATGTTCCTGGAGTGAGCAGAGACCCTTGGGCTGTACTAGCATGTGAACAGGGACAGATTGGGAAGTTACTGGCACCTGCTTGAGCAAATCCATGAACAACGTGAAGACAAGTGATACAAGTAATACAAGTGATAGATTATCTGGTGCAGAGGCTTATTCAGATATGATACTTGCTAAGGATAAAGATTGCTACTTTATCCTTGTTATGGTTCCATTGTGAGGATTCAGGGTCATCTTGAGTGAATGTTTAAACAAGACCTCAGACTTGCTTTGTGTGGGAGGCACTGAACTGAATGTAGAAACTGAGTCACAAGTTCATAGGGAACATATTGGTGTAGAGAAAGGAGCCCTGAATTTAAAACCACAACAATAAACAAAAACTCATTTGAGAAAAGACCAGCAAACAATCAAGCAAGCTAGCAAACCAATCGCAAGAAACCAAGTTTAGGTGATAATTCTGTTATCTGTGTGAAAAAAACTGTATTACTTAAAAGGTATGCTGGTCCAGAGACTCTCACACATGGGGCAGAGCTGTTCCTTGCTCTCCCTGTGCACAGCCGCTCATGAGGCAGTCGGGAGGCATGGCGGGTTCTAGCCCTGGCCCACCACCTCGGCAGAGCCTCACAACCAGCCAGACCACCCCCTCCCTCACCTCCGCGGGCGCCACCATTTTCCACTTCTGGACTTCCCTCTCGTCAGAACTCCACCCAGCAGACCAGCCCATCACAGCCCGGCTCTGCGCGGCATGGTTCATCAATAATTGCTTTATTTGGAGGTGTTTAAAAGAGTTTGCCTCCCGCTCGACAAGCCTGGCAAGCTTCTCGTGTTGTATATGATATGCCAAATTCCAGTAACAACTATGTTAGGTCATTCCCATGACCTAATATAATGGTTTGAGGCTCTTTATGTTCCTGTAGCAAGCCGATGCCCCTGGCTCTACTGGCATGAGACAGGACATATGGAGATATTACTGGTGCCCGCTCTAGCAAATAGATGATCAACAGGAAGATCGTGATCGTGATCGTGACTTAAAATTTCAGTCTTTGTTTCTTCTATAATGGGAGAAACCACCATCCTGTTTGCTTGTGTTTATAAAAGTCCTAGGATAATTTTAAAAGTCAGATTGTATATAAAGTCAGTCCTGTAGACTGATAAGATGGGTTCAAACCTTATTCCTATGGTCTTAGAGATAGCATAGTGGCTAAGGTGTTTGCCTTCCATGTGAGCAACTGGGTTCTATCCCCAAACCTCATGTGGTCCCAAGCCCACCAGAAGTGATTGATTCTGAATGCAAAGCCAGGTGTAGCTACTGAGTATTAGTGACTATTAACCCCCCAAAAATAACCCCCCAAAATCAATCCTCCCTTAATCAAGTTAAATGATCTTAGATCAGGTTCTTAAATGTTCTGAGTCATTTATTCATTAGTAACAATAGAAATTATTAAAATATTTATTATTGGGTCATTATGACAATTAAATGAGATACATGTGCAAAGAAATAAAATGCTGTAGTAATTTGATAATGTTCGCAGTCTTTGCAAGTTGCTAATAACCATAATGTCTTAACGTCTGACAGTTCAGTAAAGGTTAAGGTTATGTTTTATGCATAAAGTAATCCCCCATGTTTTCCAAACAATACATATTTTCTGAAACATAATATAAAAATAACTCACCATCAACTTTTAAATCCTTTATGCATTCATTCAGTATATGTGTTGAATTTGAACATTCATACACTTAATTATTCTGCCCCTAGCATGACAATATTATAAACTGTTCATTTTTCTTATCTATAGCTTAGTACTTGGGTCATTATGATTATGGAAAACTCGGGTAAATTTACATATGCTATCAAATGGACTGAGTGTAGGAGCATGCAATATATATATCACAATTATATGGTACTTTTTAGATTGGAAAAGGTATTAAAGCCAATACATTTGGGAGCTTGGAATATTTTGACACATATTTCAGCTTTGCATTCCATTCAGAGTACATGCTTTCTAAGGATTTTTTGAAATCGCTGTTTTCCTTTTCTTTTGTGCTTTTCTGGGTCTGTTGGACACATTTTCCTAGAATAGCAGAGAAAAGAAACACATGTTAATTTTTCTCACCCAAGGAAGATACTGGGAACCTATCTCCTGAGGCACACCTGCTCATTTTTAGCTCTAGGGCTGAGCCACATTTTCCCCACACTGCTTCAGTTTGGGGAAAATAGTAACTTTTTTTATTCCTATTGGAGTGAGACCCGAAAGGTACATTTAGTTTCTGATGTCAGTTTGGGGAAGCTTATATCTTTACTTTCATTGCTGGGGGAGGGTGGGGTGGAATGGAGAGGAATGGGGGATGGGGAGCTCTATATAACAAGACATGGCCTCAATAAACTGGATTCCCAGGACAAAGAATTCTATCGTATCTGGAGAGACCAGAGCAAGAGCCGCTTATAAAAATAGATAGTACCTGTAAAACCTTTAGTACCTGTATTGCAAACAACACCGAGAAGGAAAGAGAGAGTGAGAGAGAGAGAGAAAGAATGAGAGAGAGAAAGAGAGAGAGAGAGAGAGAGAGAGAGAGAGAGAGAGAGAGAGAGAGAGAGAGAGAGAGAGAGAGAGAAAACAAAGTGACTACCCTAGAGGCAGGCTAGGGCAGGATGGGGGTCAGTGTTGTGGCAGGAGCGGAAACGGGACATTGGTGGTAGGAAATTAGTACTGGTGATGGTACAGGTGTTGGAGCGTTGTAAGACTAAAATGCAATCATGAAAATCTTCGTAACTGCATATCTCTTGTGACTCAATTAAAAAAGAGAGATAAAACTTCTCATAAAAAGAAAGACAAGCCATTATCTATTGGCCTGCTTAACCCAGTGGCCCATTTTACTTTCAAAGCCATGACAAGTTAGTTGAATATTGAGTGACTTAGAGCAGAGAGATACAGTATCCCAGTTTTGAAAAATATATAAGACAATCCACGATAGTTTTGAAGAACATATAACACAGTCTACAATTCTGTAGTTATAGCCTTTCCTAGTTTTCTTTTTCTTTTTGTTTTACATTACAACACGGACTAAAAAGAAGCACTTCCCGCTTGCATATTCTTTCTATCTAAGATGTTAGAAATGGCCTCAGTTTCAGTTTCCATAAGGCAAATGCTTTGTGTTGCTACTTATGTAGTTATATATCTAAAATATATAACTAAAGAAGAAGGAGAGAGATGGACAGGGAAGGGTTAAGAACATTAATTTGAGAGACTGTAGAGATGAACTAGCAAGTAGGGGTGCTTTTGTGCCTAGCAGACCGGAGTTTGATCTGCATCACATATAATCCTCCGAGCAGCTTTCTAGGATAGATCCCCAAGTGTAGAGCCAGTAGTAAGCCCTGAGAACTGCCAAGTGCACCCAAAAAAAGCCAATAGAAAAAAAAAAAAAATTTTTTGTAAAAAGGAAAATAAGGGAAAAAATAAAATTGCAGTTTATTTATTTATTTATTTTTGCTTTTGGGTTACACCCGGCAATGCTCAGGGGTTACTCCTGGCTCTGTACTCAGGAATTACTCCTGGCGGTGCTCGGGGGACCATATGGGATGTCGGGATCGAACCCAGGTCGCCCACGTGCAAGGCAAATACCCTACCCATTGTGCTATCACTCAGGCCCTCAAATTGCAGTTTATATGAACTCATGTTTCTGGGTTTGCAACAACTGGGGATTTCATGGTACTTACACAGCTTCTCTATGGCAGTCTTCAGAGAAATTTGTAGACTTTTTCTGAGGGGGAAAAGGCAAATACCTGCTTCCAGAGGCAACCATTGGTTCAGGGTTTAACTTTGCCTGTAGGCATTTACTTTCTCACAATTCCCTGCAGTATCTCTTACCACAGTATTTAAAGATAGTGTAAATACCCAAGCGTGAGGATCCAGGGAAAATCTACATTCTTGTGCTGTGAAACTGCCTACTGGAAGTAAAGTACAGCTCCTCAGAAGCAGCTAAGGCATGGATAAGTGACCAGATACCAAAGATACGAAGATCTGAAGTACCACCCAAAAAGGTGTTTTGTATACAAGTTAATTTACAATGGCGCATTTTCCTTAAATGGAAGCCATAAGTAGCATATGTATTTTGAAAGCTGATATCTTATAATAGCTAAAATAAGACACTTTAAGTCTGGGGAAAAAGTTTCAAAACTGCCACTTGACAGCTATGTGGCTTTTTTTCTCACTTGTAAAATACAATTAAGAATAGGGCTGCATCGTGGGTTTTTGTGAGGATTAAATAAGCCTTCTGTTGCATTTGGCATAATGTTTTATCTTTGAGAAATACTCAAAAATTTGTATTTTTTGTTATTTTATGTTTATAAATTTTATACATTATTTGTTATTTTGCTTTTAAATTATGTCCTCTTTTCCCTCCATTTTGGAAAAGTATTTTACATTTATGTGAAAAGACTTTGTTTACAGAGTCTGTAGATAAAATTGCTTCCAAATACCCATGAGTTGGCTTAGTGGTAAGGGTGCTTTCTATGTTGTATTTGATTTTTTTTTTTTTGTTTTGTTTTGGTCTACACCAGGTGTCGTTAGGCTTAATCCTGTCCCTGAGCACAGGTGTAATTCCTGGCAGTCCTCAGAGTACCATATGAAGTACCAGGGATTGAAGCCAGGTTGACCCTGTGCAAAGCAAGCGCCCTAAGCAATGTTCAGTCTCTTCAGTCCCTCTCTGTTAAGTATCAGATGCCAAAATAATCAGGAGGAAAACTAGGTTGTCAATGGAGGGAAGTGAATCAACTACTAAAGTTTCAGCAAAAAGTAATTGGAAAACTTTATATTTCTAAGTTGTAAGTTTTTTTTCCTTTTTTTTATAAGGAATATTTATAAGGAAATCCACAATGCAATTTGTGGATAGGAAATCCACAATGCTATTTCCTATTTTGAATAGCATTCAAAATCACTTTTATAGATTATCACTGCCTTTAATCACAAGCTTTGACTTGTTTATCAGTTAAAGCAGCAGAATTTGTGAGCTTTGGATCATATCTTTCTTTAATTAACTCACTAAGGCCAAAGTGTGAGGTTTGTTCATCCAAAACTACAACTCAGGTCCCCAACATGGAAGACAGGACTCATGGCCCACCTGCCACCAGGAAGGTCCCAGGCCATGTTCTACTCTTCCTCACATATATGCTCCTACACACCAAGTGTACCAGTTCCACTAGACTTAGTTCCGTTTCTACATCCAAGACAATTTAAAAATCCCATTTAGTCTCTCCCAGCGTGTGACTCTAACCCAGCCTCACCAGAGGAGGGTAGGGTTTGCTCAGGGGCATACCCCGATAACTTCTCCTATTTCCTTCTCTTTTACTTGTCTCTGTCGTTGTGACAGCTAAGGGTAGTGATCTATCAAAAAAAGCATACACACTCACACACAACATACACACACATACACTTAAAAAAGTATTTCTGAGAGGTAGAACATAAGATAGTTGTATAGTTTGCCCCAAAGTTAAGTAAATTTAGTATTTAGTTTGAAAATGTTTAGAAAGAAGAATTGATCAATTTTCCTCCAATCTTCCCAAGTTCTATACATAGTCTGAGGAACTAGTTTTATTACTTATTTATTTTTTATTTTCCCTTAATTTTAATTTTTATTATACCACCATGAGATATACATTATAAGGATATTCATAATTGGGTCTCTGTCTTACAGTGTTCCAGCACCCATCCCTCACCAGTGCCCCATTCCCACAAGCAATGTCCAAATACTCCCTCCCACTCCAACCCAGCCTGCCCCTATAGCAGGCACCTTTTCTTTCTCTTTCTCTTTTTCTCTATGTCTTTGTGTTTTTCTCTCTCTTCTCTTACACTTTGTGGCTTGCCCTACAGATATTAATGGTTTATGATGACTCTATGTGTATATTAAAAATTGGGTCTAGTGTGACATTATAATTTCCCCATCAACCTCCCCAGTTTGTTGCAACTAGAATGAACCTTACAGTGTATAAATGTGAAAGATCCTGGGA
Organism: Cryptotis parvus; assembly: GCA_021461705.1. Lineage (NCBI taxonomy): Eukaryota > Metazoa > Chordata > Mammalia > Eulipotyphla > Soricidae > Cryptotis > Cryptotis parvus. The sequence continues at coordinate 22,837 of JAJIBD010033759.1, read as the reverse complement.
AGGATCTTGTCCTGACTTCCATTATTGTCTAAGACTAAGCGCAGCTGTGGGTCTGGAGTGTGTCTCTGTCTGGTATTGCTGGCTGTGGAGGCTGGGAGCTCGCAGCCACGCCCTCTTACATGGAGGTGGAGCCCAAATCCCCACTCCAAGTCGGGCCAGTGCGGCCCCAACCCCCATACGTGTGTGTGAACCCTAGGATCTATGTTGGACTCAGCCAGGGGCTGAGCCATTTACTACTGAGGAACTAGTTTTAAAGCATCTTATGTAGACTCAGGTTTTAGTTTTCATTGGGGAGTTCATGCATTTTATGAATTATGAGCGACAGGTAGCCAATATGTTATGCTAGGCTGGCTGACTTGCTTCTCCCTATGAAGAAAGTGTGGGTTTACCCAGGAAACAGCTACTCAATTTTACATTGGCATCAGCAAAGACTGTTTATTAAGGCAAATCCAGTGCTGCTACAGAATTAAAATGTGACTTGAAGAGTCTTATAAAGCAAGCTGAAATGGCTTTGGGATTATCCATGGAAGTGGATTATTCACACCACTGCTCTTCGATTAGCAAACAGTTACTTAGTGTTCATCATTCAGACACTCTCAAATCCATGAATGGGCCTGAGTGAGCTGCAAGCAACTCAGAGCATGTTACTATGTAAGCCTTGTGAGGAAGTGTGGTTAGACCTCTAAGTCAGTGACACTCAAAGGTGATATCTGACCATCAGCTGTAGCATCACTTCTGAACTTGTTGGAAATCTAAGATTATTAGCATTTTGTATAATGAGAAAAAATAGGTTTGTAATGTATGAAGGAAATCACTATAGGAATTGTATGTCTTCAACATCTTGAATTTTTTGTGTAGCGAGACTGGAGGAATTGCCAAAGGGTTTTAGAAAAGACTCTGGCCCTGGACAAAACATTCTCTGGAAGGTTAAAGAGGTTGCTAATGTTGCTTCTGACACTTGTCACTTGTCACTTGTGTTCCCAATGTTCATCGATTTGCTCAAGTGGGTACCAGTAACGTCTCCATTCATTGGGAATGAGGTTCATTATTGTTACAGGTCCCGGAAAATCACCAGTAATAATTGCTGAGCAAAGAGCCAGGATTACCCCTGAGCATTGCCAGGTGTGACCCAAAAGGCAAAAAAAAAAATTAAGGGAACAATAAATGATTAATGTCTGAACTGTACATTTTGTCTGTAGGACTGAGGTTACCTTGGGAGATTGCTGTGGAGGGGTACTTGGGACACCGTTGGGGAAAAGCAAGCTGTTTGGTGATAGGTGTAAGTGTTGCAATTATGTATCCATTATATATATATATATATATATATACATGGATATATATACAAAATAGTTACTCATGGATATATAAACAAAATAGTTACTCATATATATATGAGTAATTATTTATATATATATATGAGTAACTATTTTATATATTTCATATATATAATATATATATATATGAGTAACTATTTTGTAAAGCTCAGTACATAAGTAAAAGCATATTTTTAACAATAGTCTCACTGTTCTGATTTTTAAAGTAATCAAGATAGGCTAAACAGTTGCTATATGACAATACTCGTGTCCTCTTATCTAGTTCTTTACCAACTTAGAAACAACTATAAATTAAAAGGATAAATTAATAATAGAAATGGTTTAAAATTATGTTTTATTATTTGCTGAACAATGTTAGTTTTTATCTTAGGAAGGTAGCTATTATTACCATTATTCAGTAGGTAGAAGCTAAAATGTTATTGTAAAAATGAGAATTATAAAGAAATAACTTTGTGTAGGTTTTGAAAGTGTAAAGTGCATATACATATGCCCACACACTTTTACAATGACCCGCTGAACATTTATGATGACTGCTACTATCATTTCATGAAAGATGAACCGTTTAGTTTACTTACTTACACATTGATTCACTTATTTCAATCCCTCTACTACTGGAAGAGGCCATGAACTTCAGGACATCTTTTACTTATTAAATTCATATTCTCTTCCCTAGTTTGGTGCTTTTAAATTTTTTGCTTCAGGACCATAGCTATAGACAGCCCAGAGAATCTTCTGTTCATGAATATTTCATATAGATATTTTAACACATTATAATTATAAAATGGAAAAGATAACATTTATTTTATGTGAATAATAATAATAAATTAATTCATGGCAATATTTATAGCATATTTTATTTTGAAAACTATTTTTTACTAAAAATATTGAGAACAGTAGTTTCCCTTTATATTTTAATAGCCCATTAACAGAAAACAATTAGATTTTCATTCTTTTAGAGTTACTCTCATGTGATATGAAATTTTAGTAAATGGTGTGAACAAAATGACCTCTCAGGAATATGTGGTGGAAAATAGCCACACATTTTAATAACTTTTACAGATAGTTGTGGAATTTTTTTACTTTGATACATTTCTACATAAAATCTAAATTTGTTCCTACAAAGAGTTTGTATTGTCTTGCATTAAAGTAAATCAACATAAGTCCATTCTTACTGAACATTTGCAAAGGAACTATTCTAGTATAGTCTCTGATTATTTGGAAACTTTATTCAGTTGCTTATGAAGCACTTTTAAATATCGTCACATCTTCATTATATAATACTAAAATGTTTGATAAAGATAGGATCTATCTCATAAAAATATTTGCATATAGTTATAAAATTATAAATTTCATAACTGCAGGCATGAGATTTTTTAATTTGCATTTTTTCATTCAAATTTTGTCTTTGAGAAAAAAATGACTAAGGGCTGGAAAGATAGTACAGGGGTAAAGGCAATCTCTTGCACATTAATGACCCTGTTTGATCCTCAGAACCATATATGGTCCCTCAAGTACTAAGAGTGATCCATGAACAAATTCAGGAGTAAGCATTGAACACCAATGGGTGTGTACCCTCCCCTAACCAAATATTGACAAATGTCTATTGAAGTAATGTTCTTACTTTACTTTTACTTTATTATCAGAAAAAACATGGTTTGTCAAACTTCTTAATATAAAAAATAAGAAATTAACTTTCATTTTAAAAAGATGATCTAGTTACTCATCTTGAAAAGTAAAACACACAAGTGCTTTTTCCTTAAGATCATTCTTATAATTTGATGTATTGAAGTAATGCTTTATTCATGCTTCTGCTTTTATCACATAAAATATTTTAAAAAATATGTACTCAGAATTGAGTTTTAATAAATTGGCATACGTCTCTGGTATATGTATATATATATATATATATATATATATATATATATATATATGAGTGCAAAGTAATTCATTAAATGGTTGCTTACTATTTCTTTCACGGCAGAGCCTGGCAAGCTACCCATGTTTATTTGATATGCCAAAACAGTAACAATTATAGACCTCTTTCCCATGACCTGAAGGAATGGTTTGAGGCTGTTCGTGTTCCTGGAGCGAGCAGATGCTCTTGGGCTACACTAGCATGGGACAGGTGTATGAAGATGTTACTGGTGCCCACTCGAGCAAATCGATGAACAACGGGAAGACAGTGATAGAGTGATAATCCACACTGATTCTACAAGAATATTCTATATTGAAATCGGCCTAAGGTTTAAAATCTGAGTGCATGGCAATGAAAAAATACAATGATTACCTACACTGTAGATTGCATCATTGATTTTTTTAAAAAAAAATTGTGGTACTTCATAACTACCATGGATGAGGATAAACAGTGACACCAATTTTTGCTTTCTCTGGTCACTGAGTAGACAGTACAAAATTTTACTTTAGCATATGATCCATTACATACTCAGCACGTGGAAGACAAGAACATTTTTCTTAAAAAGAAGTTCTTCTAAGCATATCATAGAAGTCTGACTAATTCTTTCAACTTCTACACCATTTTGGGTTGAATCGTGTCTCACAAAATAACATATTGAAATATTCCTGGTATTTGTGATTATAAATTTATTTAGAGATTGAGTCTGTTTAGCTATATAAAAATTAATATGTTATCATACTAAATTAAGGTGGCTTCTAAATTTGTTAATCAGAGTACTTTTAAGGAGAGAGATTCAAAGACATGAATTTGCAGTGGAGAAACATAGGGAAGAAAATGTGAAAACAGAGATACCTTAACTGTGGCAAAAGCTAAGCTGAGGATTATTTAGAACACTAGAAGCTTGGGGACAAGGGATTGAACATATTTCCCATTCCAACCCAGTCCCTTGACCCCTCATCTCAAAGTAACCTACCCTATGGAACCTTGATTTTATACTTCTGCTTCTAGATGAATAGAAGAAGATTCATTTCAATTGCTTTAAAACCAGTTATGTGGTACTTTATTTTAGCAATTATAGGAAACTATTATGCACCCTTTAACATATTCAGTTAGTATCATTGATGAGCTGTATCATGAAAAAAAATACTCTAAACAGACTTATGAGAAAGGGCATTTTGTTCTTTTTGTGGTGGTCTCTCAGAAATGGCAAGTCTTCTGCTAATTAGTTTAAAAACTCTAGTTTTCTGGTAGCAGTTGTCACTGAGAGAAGTAGGACACTGGAGAACAGGCTCATGGGAATCTTTCTGTGTGAGCCATTTCAAAGCCTCAGATCAAATGCTGTTTAAAAGAGGCATGATAAATATTAATATAGCACTGGCTTCAACTACTTTCAATTAAGTTAAGGACAGAGGCGAAACAGTCCCAGATACTCCTGTAGTCTTATTTCAGTCTTCCTTCGCAGACAAGACCCAGTGACTTTCCTAATTGGCCCTCTTAGGTGATCTGTTAAACACCAGCACCAGGGTCGTCCTCACTGACAGGTTTGCCAGTTCTCAAGTGTACCAAAGGGTTTCCATCCTTGACTCTGAAGTGGACTGATAGGGATGGAACTGTTGTCACATTTTCCCTTTTCCATTAAGGTTTGTAGATAATGGCTTGAAGCAAGTGAGCTGCTTCCTCTGAAAGTACACTTAGTACACTCAGGATGGGCCCGTCAACTTGGGCTCTTCTGACTCCAAGCTGCTGCAGGGGCTGTGTACTTCCATTAGCTAGCTGGGAATTACTGAGGGAAAGACCTTCCCTGCTTCTGGTCATTTCTGTGGGCAGCAGGGCCTGAAAATCTTAAATAGAAATGAACTGAAGTCAGGCAGGCAGTACTCAAGACCTACACCTGTGCCTGGGCCTGCCTCTAGTCATGTGAATTATTTAGAAATCACTTGGATTATCTTATGGAGACAAGCTTCATATAGAAAACAGGAAGGAGATTGGGTCTTTTCTAGCAGCTTCATGACATAAAGAGCATCTATAAGTGAAATTTTTAGTCGTGACTTCTAGGTGTGCCAGCTGCTATGTGGAGTGTTTAAAAGCTTCAGTTCATTAAATTCTACCAATCCAAAAATGAAGCAACAACAGTTCTCCTCATTGTACATAAGTAGACACTTAAGCATAGTAGAAATTGAGTTTATGTGACAAGTGGATATTTGTAAGTGGTGGAATCTACTTACAAAAGCCATGGGTTTGTTTGAATTCAGTTCAGATCCTACCTGTCATGAATAATCCCGAGAACAGCTTATCTATTATAACCATATATCTTCTGAGATGGGTTTATAAGTAGATTAACTCCATTATCAGTAGATTATCATCTTATATGGAGTGATCTATAAGAATAAGGTTATTTGACCCACAATGCTCAGAGACAGTGCCTGGTTCAAATGCACACTCCATATTATTACTTGAATTATACAGAAAGTATCAGTGAGTGGTAGAAAGTATTCTGTTCATAGCAAAGTTTTCTATCCACTATAGACATTTTATTCCATAACATCATGACTCAGCAGAGTGAACACTCTTACCTTGAAACAGGATCTTACAATTTTTTGGTTTTAGCTATTAGTTTTTGCCTTCTTCACTCCATAATTATGATATAACAGGAGATTGGTAGGAGGGGTCTGTCCACCTTTGGCTCAGCTATTACTCTAATATTCTTGTTTTAATTGACTTAATTATAGAAAATAAACAAATGCTGCTGATCACCATAGAATAGGTGAAAAATGACATGAAACATTCCAATGTTTATACTTTGACCATTCTACAAAAATCTATAAAAATGTATGACATATCTCTTTTAACATAAGAAAGGATAGAAAATTTTGTTTGAATAGCAAGCTCACTGCTGGAACCCACCAAACACCATTTACACACATGGGGCAGAGCTGCTACTTGCTCTTCCTGTGCCCAGCTAATCACGAGGCATCTGGTAGGGATAGCGGGTTTTAGCCCTGGCCTGCCACCCCAGCAGAGCCTCGCAAGAAGCCAGAGGAACCCCCACACCATGAGGGCCGCCATTTTCCACATCCGGACTTCCCACTCCTCAGAGCTCCACTCAGCAGAAGAGATCATCAAACCCGGCTCATGGACCCACCCTGCAGCAGTCTTTTTCAAGCCCAGTCCAGAATAGTCACTTTTGTTTGAATAGCAAGCTCATTGCTGGAAACCACCAAACACCATTTAATTTCACCATTGAATTTTGGATATTTAAAAGAATCCAAAATTCAGTTTAGCAGTATTTATCCATTAGTTTTATGCTTGTTGATGTGGAATTTCCCATAATTTAATATATTTAAAAGTTAAAGGACTTTATGGGGGGAAAAGATATAGAGATAATATGGCATAGATATTTATACAGAGCTTGAGCTCTAGGTTAGTGTGTGAAATTCACACACACACACACACACACATATATATATATATATATATATACATATATACACATATATATGATACTTTTAGCTAGAAACTCAATTACAGTGATACTAGAAAATTTTTATCATATGAACAATTAAATTTTACATATATGTGTTATTATATATGATATATGTTATAGCTTTTAGCTTTCCATATAATTTGGGTCACATATTCACAGGCAGAATGGGCAATTTTATCCTGTTTTATGGTAAACATCATTAGCAACTACATATAAAAGACAAAGTTCGACTTTATTCTTGAGGTCAGAAGATTCTGAGATGTAAAATGTCATCTGTGTATATCTGCAAACATTGCATGAAGAGTTCATAAATGGTAAAGAACTTACCTCATGAACCACAAAAATCTCATTTCATCCTTTATTTTTCTGTACAGAGTATCAATTTAGTTCATCAACTTCTCTGATTTCTGGAAGACAGCTGAGCTTTATCCCTTGAAATATACTGTTTTGTTTATTGACAAAATCTGTAAACGTCAGTATTTCATGTGGACTAAATAAAATCTAGCTTTTCATTTTATTTATACATTCAATTTACAGATGCTTGTCCTATAGCTATTGAAAATCACAACCAATCATTATTTATCTTTAAAAATTATCATTACATCGCAGTTTATCAAGTCACTCACAGTTTAGTTTTAGTCATACTATGCTCCAGTACCTTCCCAACACTGGTGCCAGCTACCCTCCATCAGTGTCCCCAGGGTCACTCCTTCAGCCACCTGCATCTGTGATATGCACATTTTTAAGTTTGGTTGTTGTGGTTTAGATCTCTTGTTTTGATGAAAATGTTGTTTCCTTTTTTATTTCAATTGGAATTTGGATCTCTTTTTATTTCAAACATCAGTTGTTCTTTCTTTGTCCTATGTTGGCCATTGCAATATGCTAGCTGCTGAGTTTGATAGATTTTGCTTTGGTTTCTCACAATTCTATTCTTTCTCTACCTCCAATAATCCTCCTCATTAATTCTCCTTTGCATTTATAATCGTTAAGCTTGAATTAATCTTTTCAGAGCACCCTGACATCTTTTAAAAAATATGTTAATTATCGGGGACTGAAGAAATAGTACAGCAGGAAGGGCACTTGCCTCGCAAGCGCCTACCTGGGTTTGATCCCCAGCATCCCACATGGTCCCAAAAGCACCACCAGGAGTAATTCCAGAGTGAAGAACCAGGAATAACCCCTGAAAATCACTGGGTGTGACCCCAAAAAGTCAAAAAATAAAATAAACTAAAAAAACAATATGTCACCTTGAACCGGGGCTGGAGAGATTCGACAGTGGGCAAGTTGCCTTCTACGTGCTTGAACCAGGTTTGATCCCCAGAATCACATATGATCTTCTTAGCACTGCCAGAAATAATATCTGAATGCAGGGCCATTAGTAAACCCTGGGCATCACCAAATAAGACCTCCATTAATAATAACAATTACTATAATGATAGTTTTATTTATAATTTTATCTATTAATGAAATATATTCATAAATATAATGCATTACATATGTTTATTATTTATAATAACTAATTATTATTATTATGAAATGTGAACATTGCCCACTAAAGTTTTAAAGTGCTTTCTTCTAAAGTTCCACAGGATATGCATTTCTTGGTATGTATTTTATATTATAATTAAGCTATCTGTGCTGATTTTTTTTCTTTTTTATTGAACTTCATATAGAAACATAAGACTCAGTTCCTGGTAGTATAATTTGCAGTGCCATATAATATACTTCAGGTATTAATTTTGATGTTATTAGAACGATGTCATCAGCGAAGCAGAGGTGGTGTAGTTGCCGACCATCTATCTTCACTCACATTTCTTCCCATTCTAATTGTTGCATGATGTTCTCGAGGGTGGCGCAGAAGAGTTTTAGTGGAATGGTATCACCCTGTCGAACACCAACCCTGTTCTAATAACACCAAACATTAGCCAAGAGGCACAAATGCTGGCTGACTTTGATGGAGAATGTGGAAAGATAGGTCTACAGCTGATTCTAAAGAAAACCATGTTTATGAAGAATGAACTAGTTCCAGAGGCCCCATTCACTCTCAATGGAATAAACATCTCTGAATGCAGCAGTTATGTGTACCTAGGTCGAGAAATCAACATGATGAATGACCTAAAACCTGAGCTACGCAGGAGGAAGAGAGCGGGCATGGAATACCTTCAAAGGCATCGAAGAAATAGCTAAAAGGACAAAGAACCTCCAGCTCCGGGCACATCTTTTTGACTCCACCATTCTCCCTGCATTAACATACGCCTCAGAGATCTGGGCCCTATGAAAGCAGGATGAGAATGCTATTTGGGTCTCCCAGAGAGGAATCAAAAGAGCTATGCTTGGAATATCACGCCTCACTCAAGTGAGAGAAGGAATCCGGAGTTCTGACCTCTGTCGCTATTCCAGAATCAGGGACGCTGTCTCGTTTGCCAAGGCATCGAAAATCAGATGGGCTGGACATGTAATGCGATTTGGAGACAACCGCTGGACTAGAGCCATTACCGACTGGATCCCACGGGATGTCAAAAGATCACGTGGCCGCCCACCTACAAGATGGTCAGACTTCCTTGTAAAGACCCTGAAGGAACAATTTGAGGCTCTTCCTATTCCTGAATCAACCAGATGCCTTTGGGCTACATTGGCACGTGATAGGGTCCAATGGAAATGTTACTGGTGCCCGCTCGAGCAAATCGATGAATAACGGGAATCAAGTGACCAAGTGATTAATTTTGAACACAATTTACAGTCTCATGAAATTATGAAGCCCACCTGCCTAGCTTTGAGTCCCAGCTTAGGCACATGTAATGACACAGAACAAGCTATTTAATTACTGAGAATTTTAGTTCTTTTATGTCAACAAAAAATAAAAAACTGTATATTTAAAATATGTGTTTTAATACAAAACTTTTACTAATGTTTACAGATAATAGTAAATGTTTATTTATTAAATTTATCCAACTGATATTTTCTAAGGAGGGGTTTTAGTGCATATATTATTTATTACTGAGACATGAACAAGAGAGACAATTTTTCTTTAACATCATTCAGATTCTAGTGTACTGAAATCGTTATTCTGTAATGAAATAACATGGCTGTATCAGTTATTTCAGTTGGCTTCCATTATGGTTTATATATTCCAGTGCTATATTCATTTTTTAAAGATATTGAATGTATATTTGGATACATATCCTTTATAGGTGATATTGAAATGAAAGTTTTAAATGATCAATTATGACAATAAATGTTCCAAAGCAAAATAGGATACAATTATGTATACATTTCAAAGGTATTACTGAAATCCACTTGAACTTGTAGTAAAATCCCCAATGCTCAATTTCCATGAGTATCACTAAAATCCAAAAAGTTGAAGACTAGGGGAGAGGACTTTTGGTGAGTTTTGGATGGGGTTCTTAATGTTCTACCTTCTTCCTCAAGTATAAAAAGGGTATGATTTCTTCTCCCCAACTAAAGTTAAGGAATGACTCAAAGGAGATGTTTTTTAAAGGATTTCTCATTATCATGAAAAGCACAGTATTACTTTGTTTGCATTTGAATAAAAGCCAGATATTAAAATGTAGTTAGTTTCTTTGATGGTGGGGCTTATTTAAATAGCCTGCCATCCTTGAGTTAGTTGAGGAATGTATCGTTTAACAATTCCCCATGAATTAAGTGTTCATGAAATCTCAATGGTGGGATGATGGTCTTACTTCTATTCAATAGTACTGCAGTGAAGTTAGAACTCGCTCTTGGGAGACTGTTGGAGTATGCTGGGTGCCCTGGCAAAATCCAGGAGCAGTGTCTAGGGATCCCATTCTGCCCCAGCGTATTGGCAGCTGGTGGTCGGAGAAAGACGCAAGAATCCAGCAAAGTTTCTAAAGGCTTTACTCACACTTATTCGGTATACCATTCAGTAGCAGGAAAACCCCTGTTCACGTGTAAGTTTAGTATCCTAGGCCAAGATGGCCACTACCACGTACTAAGGCCCAACAGGGAGGAGAACAGAGAGAATGAGAGAGGAGGGAGAGAGTAAGGAGAAAGAGAGGAAGAAAAGGTACGAAGAAAGCAGGCTACAGCTTTTATAACTTCAGCCCAGACTGGCCCTCACCAACAGAAAGCAGTTAGGGTCAATCCCCCTCAGGTAACTTCTCCCAGGACCTCACCTAGTCCCATTGAAATGTTAATATCACCCCAGTCAAGGCTGTAGACCATTGGCTTTTTTAGCAGGCTCTATGTAGATGGGGGGGAAGGGCATTGTTGCAGGAATCCTCTAAGAGCCTCTGCATGTGCCCTGGATGCCTCCTGCAGGTCACTTCCTAGATGGGGGGTGGGGGTAGTCTAATGTGTCCTTCCCATGACCTAAAATAATGGTTTGGGACTCTTTATGTTCCTGGAGCAAGCGGATGCCTTTGGGTTCTACTAGCATGAGACAGGACATATGGAGATATGACTGGTGCCCGCTCTAGCAAATAGATGATGAATGGGAAGATAGTGATAGTGATAGTCTAATGTGGCAGTTTATCTGACCATGTATTCTATACTGGCTGGTATAAATATTCTCTCATGCTACCACAATCATTGTGGGACTAGCTAGATCTTACCAGCATATTTTGCCTGGCCATGTTTGATCTTTAAGTAATGAGACCAGAGAGAAATGCTGTTTGCCTCCAAGCAAGCAAGCATGGCTCCCTGATAACTCAAAGAAACTAAAATACAAAACTACCGTGAAGTAGTTGTACACAGGTACACCCGGCAGAGCAGAGACCAGCGTTCCCCGTTGAACCCCCTGCATTCCATGGACCACGAGCAAATTCTGACCCGAGTCCACCATCCCGATGGAGCCGTGGTGGAGCCCAGAGAAACCCCCCACACCTTGCTGGCAGCAATCTTCGTAATCCACACTCCACAGCTGGTAAGATCTCCACCCAGCAGACTAATCCAGTCTCCAGCCTGGCTTGTCAGAAACCCAGCCTACAAGGACCCACCCCGCAGAGACCCACCCTTCAGAGGAGAGTATTTCAAGCCCAGGAATGCTTGAGCCTAAGACACAGGTATACCCGGCAGAGCAGAAACCAGCTTTTCCCTTTGCACACGGCAGCGCTATTTACCTCCAAATTACAATAAATATTCTACCCACCCCCTGAGAGAGCCCCCACAAAGTAATGAGAATATAGCGCCCGCAAGGCAGAGCCTGGCAAGCTGTCCGATGCGTGTTCTATATGCCAAATCCAGTAACAGAAATGTTTATTTTCCTGACCCGAAAGAGCCCTTAATACGGCAGCAGTAAGAAAGGCAAACAAGCAGTGCCTGATAAAATTTCATGGCCATCCTAGGCTGCCAAAACGAAGAAGGACTAAAATGACTGTCTGTACTTTCAATGCATGTACACTGGCATCGGAAGCATATATTGAGGATCTGATGGTGCAAGCACAAAAGATCAAGTACGACATTATTGGTCTGACTGAGACGAGGAGGGGTCAGTTGCATCATGCTGTATTTGACACGGAGAAGAATTGTTCCTTGGAACATGCGATGAAAGAGGCATTGGTGGCGTTGGTGTCCTTGTCAACAGGAACATGGCCATCAACATTGATTCATTTGAATGCCTAACAAACCGAATAGGATGATTACACTTGAAGAGATGTGGCCCACTGCCAGCAATTTCTATCTTCATTGTCTACGCACCAACATCCACATTCAAAGAAGATGAAATTGAGAAATTCTACATGGAATTGGAGGAGTTCTATAAAAAGATCACACCTTCTACAAGATCATAGTCGGTTATTTTAATGCCAAGATAGGACCAAGAGATCGGCTGAAGAACTCCACATCGGGACCCATGGCCTAGAATGGAAGGAACAGGGTGAGAGACTATCTGAGGTCATCATGTCCACCAAGACCATTCATGGGAACTCACAGTTCCAGAAAGCTGAAGCAAAACGTTGGACATGGGAATCTCCTGGCGGACAGTTCCACAATGAATTTGACCACATCAACTTCAATCGATGGTTTTGTCTGACTGATGTTGCTGTAGTCCCCAAGTTCCAAACAGGATCGGACCACTGTCTCCTTCGTGCAAAATTCTACTTCCCACAACGGGGAGAAAAGGCTGCAAAGTTTAAGAAGAGAACTCCCAGAACAACCACCAACTGGGAACTCTTTGGCACCATTGCAGCAACATGAGAAGATACCATCATTGATGACATCGATGGAGAATACAACCAACTGGTTCAGCACCTCCATGATTGTGCGAAGAATGCTGAGAGAGAGAAAGTCACAAAAGGACGCCTGTCTTCAGAAACTCTTGAGCTCATTCGCCAACGTGGCAAGGCGCGTGCCTCAGGAGACCAAATGCTAACGTCCAAGCTTGCTAAAGGGTGCAGAGAAGCGATAAAAGAAGACCTCAAAGACAGAAGAGCAGAAATACTGGAAGATGCAGCAGAAGCCGGGAAAAGCCTTCGCACTGCCCGCCTGACCTTCTCCAACTGTAAGACCAAGATGACTGCCCTCCGACACCCTGATGGATCTATCACATCTTCCAGAAAGGCAATGGAGAAGATTATCCAGGACTTCTACTCAAATCTCTTTGATAACCACATCCACCTGCCCACGTACCAAATTTCACAGGATGGATAGCTCGACTCTTCACATGCTACCTGTCCGAATGCAAGGTGCCCTCCCAATGGAAAACCAACAGGACACTTCTACTGTTCTAGAAGGGAGACATTCATGACATCAGCAACTATCGCCCCATCTGCCTGTTGTCTGTCATCTACAAGCTGTTTACATGAGTCATCCTGAACAGGATTAGCAGAACACTAGATGAAGGACAACCATGTGAGCAAGCAGGCTTCCAGAAAGGATTCAGCACAATCGACCATATCCACACAGTAACCAAGCTCATTGAGGATTGTAGGGAGTACAAGATGCCGCTCTGCCTCACGTTCATTGATTTACACAAAGCCTTTGATTCTGTGGAGACTGAAGCAGTCATCGAAGCCCTAGCTAAACAGGGTGTCCAAACCCAATACATCAAGATTCTTTGTGAGCTGTATTATGGATTCACCACCAGGATCTCACCATTCTACAAAGAAGTGATCATTAATGTGAAAAGAGGGGGTTCAACAGGGTGATACCATTTCACCAAAACACTTCAGCACCACCCTCGAGAACATCATGCAACAATTAGAATGGGAAGGAATGGGAGTGAAAATAGATGGTCGGCAACTACACCACCTCCGCTTCGCTGATGACATCGTTCTAACACCAAACATTAGCCAAGAGGCACAAATGCTGGCTGACTTTGACCGAGAATGTGGAAAGATAGGTCTACAGCTGATTCTAAAGAAAAGCATGTTTATGAAGAATGAACTAGTTCCAGAGGCCCCATTCACTCTCAATGGAACAAATATCTCTGAATGCAGCAGTTATGTGTACCTAGGTCGAGAAGTCAACATGATGAACGACCTAAAACCTGAGCTGCCGCAGGAGGAAGAGAGCAGCATGGAATACCTTCAAAGGCATCGAAGAAATAGCTAAAGGACAAAGAACCTCCGGCTCCGGGCACATCTCTTTGACTCCACCATTCTCCCTGCATTAACATACGCCTCAGAGATCTGGGCCCTACGAAAGCAGGATGAGAATGCTATTTGGGTCTCCCAGAGAGGAATCGAAAGAGCTATGCTTGGAATATCACGCCTCACTCAAGTGAGAGAAGGAATCCGAGAGTTCTGACCTCCGTCGCTATTCCAGAATCAGGGACGCTGTCTCGTTTGCCAAGGCATCGAAAATCAGATGGGCTGGACATGTAATGCGATTTGGAGACAACCGCTGGACTAGAGCCATTACCGACTGGATCCCAAGGGATGTCAAAAGATCACGTGGCCGCCCACCTACAAGATGGTCAGACTTCCTTGTAAAGACCCTGAAGGAACGATTTGAGGCTCTTCCTATTCCTGAATCAACCAGATGCCATTGGGCTACATTGGCACATGATAGGGTCCAATGGAAATGTTACTGGTGCCCGCTTGAGCAAATCGATGAATAACGGGATTCAAGTGATCAAGTGATTAAGTGACCATGAAGTAGACGAGACTCTTTTGAAGGCTTGGAGAAATATTTAACTGGCATAGTATTAGTCTTTGGTACAGAGACATGCCATCTCAGAAACCCCATTCTCTACCCTATAAAAGGCATTTCCATTCAGATCTTTGCTCAAAACATTAGCATATCATAGGGCCTAGGTGAGGTGCTGGGAGAAATTACCTAAGGGCATTTGACCCTTCCTGCTTCCCATAATAATAGTTTGAGGTCTGAGTTGCAGGGGTATAAAACCAGCCTGCTTCTTCTTCTCTCTCTCTCTCTCTCTCTCTCTCTCTCTCTCTCTTTCTCTCTTTCTCTCTCTCACTTCTTATTTTGGGCTCTCTCTTTTGGGGCTTGCACTCTTCTTGGGAGTCTTGTCTTTGTCTCCTCTTTACAGGGCCTTAACACGTGGTGGCTGCCATCTTGGCCTACATGTGGCTGGGGTTTTAGTCAGGAATCCTAAGCACAGGGTTTTTCCTATTGCTGATTTGTATGCCTGAACCTGTGATAAGTAAAGCCTTTTAAAACTGCATCGGATTCCTGAGTCTTCATCCTATCCCCACTGACTTCGGAGGTAGAAGCGAACTCACTTCCCGGCATTGTTGGGGACCTCGGCGGCTCTAATGGATATTCTACAGCCAGGTATATATTTCTCCAAGCCTTCACAAGATTCTTGTCTTTAGTTTATAGTTATTTTGTATATTAGCCTTTAGCCTTATTAGAGAGTCACACTTGCTTACTTGGAGGCAAACAGAATTTCTCTCTGGTCTGATTATAACCAGATTATACTTAGAGTTCCAATGTAGCCAGGTAAAAAATACTGGTAAGATCTATGTAGTCCCAGAATTATTGTGGTAGCATGAGAGAAAATTTTATGCCAGCAAACATAGAATACATTGGAAGACACACTGCCACATAAAGTCTCAGATTCAAACTCTTGTCTTGTCCCTTATCTACAAAGTGGCCTGCAGGAGGTAATTCCAGGCAAGATGCAGAGGCTTTGGACAACAGTGCCCTGCAACAGGAGACCTCGAGATTTTAACACTTGTCTATAACTGAAGGAATTAGTAACCAGCTGCAGTTGAAGCGACCGATCCTCTCAGAATCCTTGGTTATTGACATGTACTATATCTCAGGGGCTGGAGATATGGTTCAGAAGATAAAGCACTTGCCTTGCAAGTAGCTTCTCTGATTCAATCCCCATCACCCCATATGAACCTGTCAACAGCTGTGCCTCAAGCACTGCAGAGTGTAGTCCAACAATAAAAACAGCAAAAAACAACTATAAAGGGTCAACTTGGCCATTTACATATTTACTTAGAGTACTCATTTATACTACTCTATCTGACTATTTATAGAAGTTATCAATATACTTAATATAAAAAGAGTCCAGAAAATAGGTCATAGACTAAAAACTGACTATGGTAAGACAAAAGTAATGTGGGAATGTGTGGTTTGAGAAGATTCTCATTGAAAAGGAAAGCATATTTTGAATGGAAGTAGCTAAATGGGCAATGTTCTGGATATTAATAAAATATTGTGGGAAAAGAAAATGGCAACTTCAAGGCTGACAGAGTTTCAATGAAATTTCTGTATTTTAGGATAAAAATGTTTGTGAGCTCAGTAATTAAGTGGGGAGTGATTAAAAATAATGGATTTTTTTTATGGGCAGATCAAGCACAAAGTTGGGTTTTATTTTCAGTGTAATAGGAAGATAGAGTTTAACCAGGGAGTGACAGCAAGTGATTTATATTTGAGAATTACTTTTAGTTCTGAGTGAAGTAGAAGAAAATTGTTCAAAGTTACAGAGATAGTAAGGGATCAACAACTTTCTCTGTGAGATGAGCACCTGATAGGCCGGAACAGTTAGACAAGATTTAGAAAATAAAAAACAAATGGGTAAAAGAAGTATGGAAGAGATCAGAATATCACAAGAAAATGATGAAAGTCACAGTTTCCCTCAAACATAAACAAAGTCAGGGGTGATGGTTATGACTGTATGATGGCTCAGGGTTAGACTGAAACTAGTCCACACAACTTCCAAGACAAGAAATTAAAGGGAAGTACTGGATATAGATTTCCATCAAACCAAGCTAAATGTTCAACTGTGGTATAGATCCAAACAGGTGAAGTGAACAGAAAGAATCCAGGAGCGACAGAGCTGGATAACAATCAGAAGTAATATTCCAAAATCCAAAACGAATTGTCATGTAGTTATTTAAAGGTTCTCTCACTCAGGTGTAGTAACAAGATCCAAGTTGCCTATGGCCATGGACATTCACAAAGTTGCTAATAATAAAGATAATGAAGCTATATCCATGTGACAGCAAATGTCTATCCTAATTTCCCTATTAGCTAACCCTTATTTAGGGCTCCTCAAATTTTAATGAATATATAATGTCTGTGCAAATATTTCTTAAATGTAAATATTTGTTGAATAAATAAATATTGTCTAACTTACTAATCATTTCTTTTCTAGTCCAAATATAATTTATATTAGATTGTGAGTGACACAAGGCATGTTATCTAATCAATATACTCATCAATATAACCAAGATTTGATTGGCTGTCATCTGTGAAAGTTGATCATTGATTAAAAACAAACAGTACAAACTTTTCTTTATTCCCAAGGAACTTAACATTTAGTAGGGCATAGTAAAAATATAATTATGCATAAGGATATTTAAATACAATTGACAGAGGCTAAAAATGTAAAATATAATGCAGTATAAATAGTAGAAAAATCAAATCATCCTCTACCCTTAGAGAAGAAACACATTGTAACTTAAACAAAGAAAGAAACCTTACATAACTTTTATTTTTTCTGTATATTCTGTTTAAAATATAAAACAGGTGCACTCAGTAGTTTAATGCCTTTCAGAGTGGAAAATCAAAGTTGACATTTTGACAGCACATGCTACCCATGCAAATCAGTGAGTTCTAGCAACATAACACAGAAATAATGAATCCCTATTCTTGTCCCATAGGGATGGTGGTCAGGGAATTACCAAAGAGACTCATATTGGGGTAGGCTATTAGACATCCCTTTCCAGCTGTCTATGCACACAGGGATATTGGCTCTCTGCCTGTGTCAGAAATTAGATTGATACATATAGGGATTAAATGTGTTCCTAGAATACCTTTGATGGTCGTTAAGAGATTAGAATCTCTTTAGAGAGTTTAAATTAGGTCAGAGAGTCATCTATTCAGAAACATTAAAGATATTCACAGGAAAGAAAATTTAGAAATGTAAGCTGATAATACTAGGGAAAATGAGAACACTAGAGCTGGACTGCCAGAATCTGATGGGTCCACAAAAAATGTATTTTGATGCTTAACTACTTATGAAGCCATATTCCTTTGACACATACCACCACTTGGCTTACATTTGCCCCTTTTTCTGGAGTGTTTTACTCTTTTGTTTTTACCTGGTGTTTGTGTGTGTGTGTGTTAAGATCACAGCCCAAGATACCTTTCTTAATCACTCTCCCTAGTTACTCTGCTATCATATACTTCATGACATTAAATTGTACATATGTTTTCTTGATTTATGAACTTTTAACTCAACTACTGCATTAAAATATTAATCTGATGATTTAGTTATGCATTTTGTGTTATTAAGCTAAAAAATAATGGACAGGTCAAAAGTAGTCCCTGTCACTTGTCTTCCCGTTGTTTATCAATTTGCTCAAATGGGAGCCTGTAAAATCTCCATATATCCTGTCGCATGCTAGTGTAACCCAAGAGCATCTGCTTGCTCCAAGAACAAAAAATGCCTCAAACCATTCCATCAAATCATGGGAATGCGGTCTATAATTGTTACTTGTATTTGGCATATCAAATATGACACTGGTAGCTTGCCAGGCTCTACCGTGTGGGTGGGATACTCTTGTAGTCATCTCTCATCTCATGTATTTATTGAAGAACTGCACAAAGAAGCTGCACAGAATGGGCTTATAATCAGCTCTTTGGCTGGGTGGAGTTCTGACAAGCTGGGGGGTCTGAATGTGGAAAATGGCAGCCCTCATGGTGTGGGGGTTCCTCTGGCTTTTGAGAGGCTCTGCTGGGATGGCGGACCAGGACTCAAACCTGCCTTCCCTCCCAGGTGCCTTGTGATCAGCTGAGTACAGGGAGAGCCGTTAGCAGCTCTGCCCTGTGTATGTGAGCCTCTGGATCAGGCATACCTGGGCTGGGCTTGAAAATGACTGCTGTAGGGGTGGTACTCTGACAAACCAGGCTTGTAATCAGCTCTACTGCTGGGTGGAGCTCTGAGGAGCTGGAGGGTCCAGATGTGAAAATAGTGGCCCTTATGGTGTTGGGGTTCCTCTGGCTTCCTGAGAGGCTCTACTGGGATGGTGGGCCAGGACTCAATCCCGCCTTCCCTCCCAGCCACCTCATGATCAGTAACAGCTCTGCCCCGTGTATGTGAGTCTCTGGATGTACAAATGTAGTACATAAATATTTATATATAAATAAAGGAATGAAGGTTGATAATAGATGCCATTCACAGGAAAAGGTTGAGGCATCTATACTGTGGTACTTGAGAGCTTGAGGATACTAACAGCAACATTCAACTTGACAATGTTGGTCCAACTGATAGGTCTCCTGGCTTGCATGTGGTGCTGCTTAGGCTGAGGTTGTCCTTATCCAGTGGAGCTGAGGAGACCATTAAGGTCTATACCTGATGATGCTCAGTGGGCTATGTGGTTGTCAGAAAACTGCATAGACTCAGGGTAGAAGAAATAGTACAAGTAAGTAGGGTACTTGCCTTGCATGTAACCAGTTAGATTCAATGGCAGTCCCATGTGGTACCCTGAGCACCTCCAGGAATGGTCTCTGAGAAAAGAATCAGGATTAATCCCTAAAAAATACTTGGTGTAACTAAAAAAAAAACATATATAAAGAGACTGGAGATCAGCAAAAGTGAGATGTCATGACTATTAATTTTAATTATAGTATTAAAAGAGCAGGTGACTGATATTTAGGTGTCAGGGAAAGCTGGGAGTCCCAAAAAAATCTGGGAGCAGGGCAGGAATATTGGTGGGACCTCCACTTGTCAAGATACACTGGGCTCCCAGACAAAATCTGGTAACAGGATCAGGAATCACTTTCTGCCCCAGAGGATCAGTGGTCAGCAAATAGAGAAAAGGCGAGAGCCCAGCCAAGTATCAAATAGCTTTACTCTCACAGGTTCTGGTATACAATCCAGTAACAGGAAAACCCAGGACTTTAAGTTCCCTGCTGGGCCCTTGCCACATGTAGGTTTAGAATCCTAGGACAAATAGCCACCACCACGTGTTCAGGCCCAACAGGGAGAACAGAGAGGACGAGAGCAGAGGGAGAGAAGGCAAAAAGGAAAAAAGGGGGAAAAGGACAAAAGCCTGGAAGAGAGCAGGCTACAATTTTTACAGCTTTTCAGTTAAGAACACACCAACAGGAAGGAGTTGGGGTCAATTTCCCTCAGGTAACATCTCCAAGAATCATTGAAATGTTAATGCTGCTCAGCCAAGATCTGCCTTGTACTCCTGCAGAGTAGAGTGGGCAAAGGGCATGTGAGATTAACTGTATCTCAGAATACAAAGGCAAGCATCTGTACCAATGGATATTCTAGAGCCAGCTATATATTTCTCCGAGCCTTCACAAGATTCTCATCTTTATTTCATAGTTGTTTTGTATATTAGCCTTTAGACTTATTAGAGAGCCATGCTTGCTTGTTTGGAGGCAAACAGTGTTCTCTCTGGTCTAATTACTTAGAGATCCAACGTGGCCAGGTAAATATACTGGTGTGATCTAGCTAGACCCACGATATTGTGGCAGCAAGAGAGAAAATAATTATACCAGCTTACATAGTAAGATATGCTGCCACATTCAAACTATCCTCCCTATTTACAAAGTGGCCTGTGGGAGGCAACTCCAGGCGAGATACAGAGACCTGGGCAATAGTGTACTGCAACATGTAGGCACATCCAAAATGGTCAGAACAGTCATTATATTCCCTAATGAACAAGCCCCTTTTTTATTCCCCATTGACTGAGTACAATGGGTATAAAATATACCCAGACATCACCTAAGTTTAGTTGGAAATTAATTTTACTGCTGTAGTTTTATTTATTTTTTAATTCAACTTGACAATTGTATATACCACTGTGAGATATGCAATTATGAGGATGTTCATAATTGGGTCTCAGTTATACAGTTTTCCAGCACCCATCCCTCTATCACTGACCCATTCCCACCACCAATGTCCTCACATTCCCTCCTACCCATCCCCAGCCTGCCTCTTTTGCAGTAAATTTTTTCTTTCCTCTTCTCTCTCTGTCTCTGTACCTCTCTCTCCTCTCTTACATATTGTGGATTGCCCTACAGGCATTTAGGGTTTATCATGTAAGTCTCTTAGTGTATATTTAATGCTAAGTTCAGAATGGTGTGGCCATTTCCCACACTTAGTAGAACACTGGTATATATTTGTATCCCACTAATGGATATGAATATATCCATATATTCTCGAAGATAGACAATCAGCAACTACACCAATACTGCTATGCTGATAGCATCTTTCTAATAATACCAAACATTAGCCAAGTGGCACAAATGCTGGCTGACTTTGACCGATAATGTGGAGAGATAGGTATACAGCTGAATCTCAACAAAACAATGTTCATGAAAAATGAACTAGTTCTAGAGGCCCCATTCACTCTCAACGGAACAAACATCTCTAAATGCAGCAGTTATGTGTACCTTATTCGATAACTCAACATGATGAATGATCTAAAATCTGAGCAGCGTAGGAGGAAGAGAGCAGCATGGAATACCTTCTAGAGCATTGAAGAAATAGCTAAAAGGACAAAAGAACCCCTGGCTGCGGGCACATCTCTTTGACTTTACCATTCTCCCTGCATTAACATATGCCTCAGAGACCTGGGCCCTACAAAAAGCTGGATGAGAATGCTATTTGGCACTCCCAAAGAGGAATTGAAAGAGCTTTGCTTGAACTATCATGCCTCACTCAAGTAAGGAAGGAATCTGGAGTTCCCACCTCCGTTAATGATTCAGAATCAGGGACGCTGTCTCATTTGTCATGGCATCGAAAATCAGATGGGCTGGACATGCAATGTGATTTAGAGATGACCGCTGGACTAGAGCCATTACTGACTGGATCCCACAGGACATCAAAAGATCATGTGGCCGCCCACCTACAAGATGGTCAGACTTCTTCATCAAGACCCTGAACAAATGGTTTGAAGCTCTTGTAATCCTGAAGCAAGCAGATGCCATTGGGATATACTGGCACATGATAGGGTCAAACGAAAGCGTTACTTGTGCCTGCTCAAGCAAATCAACAAACAACAGGATGTTAAGTGATCAATTGATTCCATTAAAAATGCAGTCATTCTATATCTGTCCATTTTCTTCTGACTAATTTTACTCAGCGATAGTTTCCTTGTCCATTCATTTGCAGGTAAATTTCATGACTTCATCTTTTTGAAAGCTGCATAGTATTCCATTGTGTAGATGTACCATGGTTTCTTTATCCACTCTTCTATTCTCAGGCACTTATTCTCTCCAGCTTTTGACTATCATGAATAGAACTGCGATGAATACAGAAGTGCAGATAGTGTTTCAGCTGTGTGTTTTGGGTCTTCATGGTATATTCCCAAGAGTGGTATTGCTGGGTCAAATGGGAGCTCAGTATCTAGTTTTCTGAGGAATGTTCAGATTGTTTTCCAAGAAGGCTGGAGAAGTTGTCACTCCCACCAACAGTGGATAAGAATGCCCCTTTCTCCCCACATCCACATCAGCACTTGTTCTTGCTCTTTTAGATGTGTGCCATTCTCTGTGGTGTGAAATTGTTATTTTGATTTGCATTTCCCTGAAGATTAATGATGAAGAGCACATTTTCATATGCCTTTTGGCCATTCTAATTTCTTCTTTTTGGAAGTTTCTGTTTATTTCTCTTCTCCATTTTTTTGATGGGGTTGGCTGTTTTCTTCTTGTAAAGTTCTACCAGTGCATGATATCTCTGAATGCAGC
>JAJIBD010033758.1:0-10254 GCA_021461705.1 Cryptotis parvus | reverse complement strand
TTTTGCTGTTGTTGTTTTAAAGCCACATGCGGTGCTCAGAGCTTACTCCTGGTTCTATGAGCAGGATTTGCTCCTGAAGGCCTCAAGAAATCGAGCATAGGGGTGCCAGAGATGGAACCAAGATCAACCCCATGCAAGAGGACTGCTTGCTGTACTATCTCTCTAATCCCATATACAAATTTTTAAGATGCGAACATGTTTATGAATTTGGCTGAGACTCTTTTTCTTCAGCTAATGTTTATGTATGTTAAACCAATATTGGCTGAAAGCTCCTTACTATATTCTTTGGGCTCTCAGACACTGGTAGACAAAAATTCAATGATATTTAGTGAATTGTAAATCTTCTTTCTACCGACCTCAACATAAATCTCTGACATTCATATATTTTACCAAGTGCTGTTCAGCACTGATAGCCTTTTTCTGACTCCAAAAGATTCATCTAAATGTATTTCTAAAAATGTATCATCTCCATTCTGTCCCACATCTCAGTAGATAAAGCACAATGAATTTGATGGGTCAAGAGATTTTAACAATAATAATTACATCTTATTATAATACAACTTATAAGCCATCTTCCTTAGCTGTTGTGGGATGTATCGCCAAAGTCCTCCCCTCTTCTGTCAAAGAGAGGTCTGGAATCAAAAAAGAAAGAATCGGTGTTCACATACACTTAATTCAGAGTCAGAGCCATTCCTCCCCTGTAGTCAAAGTTAAAACCACAGCCACCAAATATTATGCTCCAGAAATCTCCTTCTCAGAAACAAACTTCTGGGGTGACACACCCTACTGAGCCTTAAGGCTAAACTTAGCTTTTGTGAAGAGCTACCCCTGTCGTGTTAGAAATCTCCAGAACACACACAATGGGGGCTTGGGCAGAACTGGGATTGTTTCTACAATTTTATATAGCATAAATATTTTTATCATGAATATTATAAATCTTGCCTTGTCCCAGTTCTATCTCCTTCCTTCTCTCCCCATGGCTCCCTAATGAGGGACATACATGTAGATATTCCAAGAAAGGCACTTGGCCCTGTTGGATCAACAATAATGTAAAATATTCCTCCTAGTTCAAAGAGACATGAACCTGCAGGAAAACTGAGCATGTCTCTGATTCTAAAGGTAATGCCAAAGTGAATTATTCTGACAGATTTTGACCTTAGCGGGATCAAGAGACTGGAATCAGCTGGCTATTTACCATGGTGTTAAAAGCATCAATGCCATTCTCTACAAATTACATTCTGAACCGCTTTGTGGTTCAAAGATACAGCCCCTCCCCACTTTGGTAGAGATTTCATCTCAGAGAAATAGCTCTGGCATTTGTGAAGCTTGAACCATAGCCCAACTGAAGATTTGCATTTCAATAGGGTGCTTTACCTGGCTTCATCTCTAGATGACCCTGTCCACAATAGGCTGGCTGGACATTTTTGTCAGGCTTCCATCTATAAATAAGCTGGGAGAAGGAGAAAGGACTTTCTCGGCCATTTTGGCTCCTCTTGCTCTCTGCCTCTCCTCTTCGCCTCCTTGTTCTTCCTTGTTAAGCCTTCCAGCATGTGGCAGCAGCCAACTTGGCCTAGGATTCTAAACGCACGTGGCCAAGGCCCAGCTAGGAACCCAAAGTCCTGAGGTTTTCTGTTACTGGATTGTACACCAGAACCTGTGAGAGTTAAAGTCTTTTAAAACTGTGCTGGACTCCTGAGTATTCATCCATTCCCCGTCAGCTTCAGAGGTAGAAGGGAACTTGTTTTCGATATTGTTGGGGACCCCAGAGACTTCCAAACACATACTAAGGTAGAAATTACTCTATTGCACAAAGAAAAGCCTGGCATTCAGTTAAAATAAAAAAAAATGTCAGGCCAGAGCTGTAGTACAGCAGGTGTGTTGTTTGCCTTGCAAGCGTGCCAACAGGCCCTGGGCATGGCTCAGAGTAATTCCTGCGCGCAGAGCCAGGAGTAATCCCTGGAGCATCAAATTCAATCCCCAGCATCCCATACGGTCCTTTGAACACTGCCAGGAGTGATTCCTGGGTGCAGAGCCAGGAACAACCCCTGAGCACAGCAGGTGTGAC
Organism: Cryptotis parvus; assembly: GCA_021461705.1. Classification (NCBI taxonomy): domain Eukaryota; kingdom Metazoa; phylum Chordata; class Mammalia; order Eulipotyphla; family Soricidae; genus Cryptotis; species Cryptotis parvus. The sequence goes on along the minus strand of JAJIBD010033758.1, from coordinate 8,189 downwards.
TTCCAAAAAAAAAACAACAAAGAAAGTAGAAGCATGGGGTCCTCTACCTGGTTTTATCTCTAGATAGCCCAGACTACAATGTGCTGGGCTGGAAGTTTTGGTGTGTTTCTCTCTACAAAATAGCTGGAAAAAGGAGAAAGGGTTTTTGGCCATCATGGCTCTCTCTTGCTCTCTGCCCTCTCCTCTCCACCTCTGTTCTCTTTCTTTGCTAAGCCTTACAGGCTTAAGCAGCCATTCTACCAGCTGCCATGTGGTAGAGATTGGGTCAACCTGGGGTTCACCCTCTGGCCACCACTACAGTGACCCCAATAACCCGGGAAAAACTCAAGAAATGTATGGTGCCCACTTCCACATCCTGGTAACTCTAACAGCAATAGAAGGAAGAGAAGGTGAAATAATTGGGTCCAAGACAAATATTTGATTTCTTTGCCTTGGGATATAAAGTTTTATCTTACCACATACAAGTCATATCTTGCCACAGGATTTCTTTGTTTTGCCAGATGTTTCTGGTAGAAATCTGGCATAATCTATGTTCCCAAATATTTTTGCATCGAAAAAATAGCTAAAAGGACAAAAGAACCTCATGTCTGGGCACATCTCTTTGATTCCACTGTTCTTCCTGCATTAACATGCGCCCTGAGAGACCTGGGCCCTATGAAAGCAGGATGAGAATGTTATTCGGTCTCCCAGAGAGTAACCAAAAGAGCCTATGCTTGTTATATCACGCCTCACTCAAGTGAGAGAAGGAACTGGAGTTCCAACCCCTCTGTCGCTATTCCAGACCAGGACACTGCCTCATCGGCGTAGGATCGAAAATCGGGCGGGCTGGACATATTTTGCAATTTGGAGATGACCACTGGACTAGAGCTGTTACTACCTGGATTCCACGGAATGTCAAAGATCACGTGGCTGCCTACCTACAAGATGGTCAGACTTCTTGTCAAGACCCTAAAGGAAACCATTTGAGGCTCTTTTGTATTCCTGAAGCAACCAGATGCCATTGGGCCACATGGGCATGGAATAGGGTCCAATGGGAAAGCGGCGCCAGCTCAAGTAAATCGATGAAGAAGGATTCAAGCGCTCAAGTGATCAAGTTCTCAAATGAAAAATTATTTTAAAAAATCAAAGATGAACATTCAGAAAAATAAATATTAGGTACTCGTATAGATGATTCAAAAAGCTAAAGTGTTTGTTGTGCATGTAAGAACTCAGGGGTTCAATCCTGCAACACCACTTGGTCCCCAGAGCACAGCTCAGGACTCACTGTTAAGCACCAAGCCAGGAATAACCTGGAATAACCTGGGCATCATTAGGTGTGGCCCAAAAAACCCCAAGGGAAAAGTCCAGGTCATAATGACATATTTCCTAGCAGACCTCAAAGTCGTAAATCCTCGTGAGATAGATGTTACCTCAAACAAAATGTGCAATCCTTGCTGCTAACTTGCTTAACCACAAAAGTACCGCTACCATGCTCATTGCGTAAATTCTAGATTATCTCATAAAGTGATGAATACTAATTCATCACTCAAAACTTACGGTCATACATCTTTCCATGTAAGAAGCTATATTTAGAAATTTATATCTCTAAATATCTTAAATTTTCAATTTTTAATTGAATTCTATTTTTAATTACTGTTTGAGAAGTCAGCGCGATTGAAACTTCACTCATTAGTTTTTATCTTAGTTTACTCACACATTAAAAAAAAATTGTGTAAGTTACTGAGCCAGGCATATACAGAAAGATACTTGTTTTGCACATGATCCCTGGCACCCCATAGGTTCCTAGAACCCCCAAGTATAATTCTTGAGTGCAGAGCTAGGGTAAACCCTGAGTGCCACCAAATGTAGATCCAAAAACAAAAACGTAAGTTACTGATAGAGGGCTTGGTAAGTAGTAGTCTGTAACTGTAAAATAATGGCTTGGGCTAAAGACATAAATACAGCATCTAAGTAGCTTGTCCTCGCATGTGTGGGCCTCAGCTTGGTCCTCAGCACCATATATGGTCCTCTAACCCCCTGTCTGGGAGTGAGAGCAGAGAGTGGGTTAGTTCAGTCTGAGCAACTTCAGGTGTATGCCCAGAACTAAAAATGCAAATCAATTAAATAAAACAATGGCTAATCTTATTGTAACCTATAATTCCCAATAAAAAATTTTAAATGTATAGTTGGGAAAAGGGAGCAAAATAAACATATAGGTATCCCCACTTATTCTTTCAAACCAAATGATAAGACCGACCTCGAATCAAGATACACGTGATTGAGGATTTAGAGATGATTTTACACAGTGAAGAGCTGTGTTAATATTTTTGCTCTAAGTCATCCAACTTTATTGTATTTAATTCTTATAATCCCAAGCTTTGCCTGTCATATAGTCTACTTTCAGCTGTTGCATAAAAATTCTCACATTCCAATATTGTTCCATTGTACACCACTCAGATTCTTTTAGCGTAATAGATAGATGTAGCATCGAAACTATACTTCCCTGTTGGTTTCATCTCTTCCCCGCCCACAGCCTGTCAAACTTCTATATCAGATACAAAGTGAGAGGGTGGGAAGAAGAAAAATCGCACACGCCAACCACCTCTCCTTACTTCCTGCTCCCTATTATCCTGTCTGACACATAATAGACAGACATTCTCCAGCTATCACAGAAATAACTTTAACTATTTAATCACTCCATTGACAAATTATTTATAGATAACCAACTGCCCAACTTTATGCCTGGAACCTTGGAACACAATGGCAAGAACAAAACAGGCCCATGCTTGATGATTTTGCAATGGAGTTTGAGAAAACAAGTTCAACAAAAAAATAATTAATGACAGAGGGTTCTTGCTAAATGAAAAATACTAGGAATAAATGCTATGGAATTCAAGGTGATCTAATGTTTATAAGATGCTTAAGTCATGCTAGGTGGTGGATATTTCAAGTCCAATCATAAAAGGAGATTGTTAACTTTGGAACTCTATTAACTTTAGGAACTCATAATCAAAACATTCTATATAATGTATAAAAGCAATGGGATCTGGGAGAACAATAAAGTGGTTTAAATTAAGACCACAATTTTCAAAGTATTTTTGTATTGTCTCATTGAATTATTATAAGACTCTGGGAGGGAGTCACAGTCACACAGGGAGGCTATCTTAGATTTTTTTACTAAAAGAAACGAAGTCTCAAAATAATCACATAATCTTGCCCAGGAAGATGTGATGCTGCCCAGGGGCAACTGCAACAAGATTAGAAACTAAACCCTTTTTTGGGTGTTGGAACATAAAATGACTGTAAACCCAATCACAAACTTTATAACTGTGTATCTCACAATGATTCAACTAAAAATTAAGAAAGATGGGCCAGAAAGATAGTTCAGTGAGAAGGCATTTGCCTTCACTCAGCCAACCCAGATTCATCCCTTAGAATCCCATATGGTGCCCCAAGCACCACAAGAGGTAATTCCTGAGTGCAGAGCCAGGATAACTCCTGAGCATTGCCCAGTGTATCCAAAAAAGCAAAAGAGAACATAAGAAAGAAAAAATAAATCTTTAGACCTTTACTGTATCATTCAGAACTCTATTCTTTCACTAATGGTACCAGTCTGGTTTTTGTGATTTTGTTTTTCTTTGTGGGGGGGCATGCACACCTCAAACAAAGTTTTTATTCCTGGCTCTATGCTCAGAGACTCTGATGGTGGTGCTCAGGGAGCCATGTGCAGTGTCTGAGTAGGACCAACGTTGACAACCTCAAGTGGCCTAAGCTTCTAACCATGTGCCTTAACTCTTATACTATCTCTTTCAGCCTCTCTGTGATAATTTTTAAGTGGAATAAATAAAACAAATATGGATCGAGCCATAGTACAGGATGTAGAGTTTTTGCCTGTGTATGGCCAACCAGGTTTGCTCTCTTGGCACCCCATGTCCCCCCCCTAAGCACTAACAAGAGTGATTCCTGAGTGCAGAGCCAGAAGTAACTCTGAGCATCACAGGTGTGCACCCAAAAAGCCAAAAAACACACACACACATAAACACACACAAATGCTATGAATGGCCAGAGAGATGACTCAAAAGAGTCCTATATTTGATCCTTGACTATACGTTCTTCCAAGAACTGCCAAAACTGACTCCAAAGCACTGAGACAGAGTGGTCCATGAGCTACAAAGGGTGTGTGCACAAGCACCAAAGAAAGGAGAAAAGGAATTCAAAGGTTCTTGAGTTCCTCCCAACAGTTTCTCAGAACCTAAACTTGGAACTGGTTTATAGTAGATGTTCTCTCAACATATTTATTGAATAAATTACTTCTAAAACAATAATTTGTGACATTTTTGATTTACTTTAAAGCAGGTTCTCATGCTCTTTGAGACCCATGTACAATTCAGTGTCTGGCTCTTACATGTAGTTATTTTAAGACTATAGATTTGTGAAGAACATGAGAAAATTTTATTCTGGGGACAAGATATCAATGTTTTTTTGAAGCATTCCATGATTGCAATGAGCCTGAGGAAAACTGGATTCAAACATCCTGTTTTTTTTTTTGCTTTCAAATACAACCCGGCACCAGGGGTTACTGCTATTCTGCACTCAGGAATTACCCTGGCAGTGCTCAGACCATATGCCGTATCTAACCTAGGTCAGCCGCATGCAAGGTGCAAGCACCTCCCTACTGTACTTCCATCGTTTGGCCCTACATCCTGTTTTTCTGATTCTTCCCTTCCCTTTGCTTGGCAGTCTATAGTAAGAGGGAAGGGTGGGGTGGGGAAGACAAATGAGAAAGGGAAGGCAAAGATAAAACATGTAGACCTAGAAAGAAAAAAAAGTAGACCTACTCAGAGAGAGAAAGCAAGAACATGCCCCAAACCCTTATAGTTTTCAAAGTTTCAGGATCCAGACCTTTAGAAATCATGGTTCTGTTTCTGCCTTGGGAATTCATTTATTAAGTATTTATTCAGAATTGGGCCAAGTTCTCAGAAAACTCTAGAGCAGTCCAGAGAAGGGATACAGGCAAACAAAGCATGATAAATGTTACAGGAAAAAAGTGGAATAAAGAGAAGAGGAAAGCAAGTGAAAAAGAAATAGAACTTTCTATATACAGGGATATGTCTATCAGTCCTATGGTGTCCTCGCTAACTCCCACACACACACACAAACACACAGACTCTCAGAAGCTGGAAAACCTCATGCACGTAAATCTGCAAGCTGACTTTCAAGGTCCAGACCTTTACAGCCAGCAGAGCCACACCCAACAGAAGTCGAAGTTCAAGCCAGGTCTGCAGGTCTCAGTGATCACCCACCAGGCTTTCCTGTGGATCTGGCAGCCAGCCCCTGCCCCAACTCAGTGCCCCTCCGGCAAGGCCTGGCGCACCCACCCAGAACCGCAGCCACCTAGGAACCAAGGCCAGAGGCAATAGGGTTGAGCTGCCAGCCCAGCTTGTACTAGGTTAATGCGGTGCCTGAAGAAATGCCTGCCCCCTTGCCTGCACCTCTTACAGACTCTCAGAGGCTGGAAAATCTCAGCTGCAACACAAATCACAATCACTTTCTAAGGTTCGACTCGCGGCTGGCAGAGCCCACCTCTCCCCATTATCTTAAAACCTGCATATCTTCATCTAACAGGTATCCTAATTGCCATTTTATGTGGAAATGAAGAGTGTGCACAAGGTGTGTCTGGGGGACCACCTCAGTAATTTCCTATATTCAGTGTACTGAATTGCAAATAATGGAGATTTATGACTTCCATTGACTCTTGTCTCAAACCATGTTCAATGAATCGTGACTTAGGAGAAGTAGCTCCAACAAGCAATAAGCAGACCATTCAGTACATGAATAGAAAAGCTCAAAGGATTTTAGAGATAAATGTGAAATTAATTTGTCCGTAGCCAGTGGTAGTGTCTGGGATTGTCAGTAGAAAACCACCAGGATCTGGGAAACCCAAAAAAGTGAATCCAAGAACAAGAAACCGCATTGTGACTCCATGCATCAAATCTCCAGGCAGGAAATTCTATCAGAAAAAAGGATTTATCACCTTATATAGCCAATGATCAAATATAATTGATGCCATAAGTGAGTAGACATCAGGAGGGAGGGAGGTAAGTGGGGGAAATGTAAAATGTGGGTCTCTGGTGGTGGGGGCACACCAGTGGTGGATTGGTGCTGAACCATGCAATCTTTGGAAGCAACCGTATTGTGAAAAGTATGTACTTTGAAATCACAGTGTTTAAAATAAATAATTCATTTAAAGAAAATAAAAATAAAATGAGTTCCATTTGAAGACACCAAGCATATCCCTATAATAAATTTTACCTTAAGAGGAAGCTGTGATAGAGTGGGAAGGGGAAAATAGTATGTGAAATCTTTACTGCAAAACAAAAATTGGTTAAGATTTAATAGCAGCTGTGCAAAAAGCAGGGAGAGACAACACTTAAAGAAAGAAAACTACAGACCAATCTCCCTGATGGAACACAGATGCTAAGATCTTCAATAAAATACAGCAAAAACAGTAGAATCTTCGCGACTCATCAAAAATATTATACATCATGACCAAGTAGGATTCATCCAGGAATAAGTGATGGTTAACATCTCGCGAAGCAAGCAACATAATACATCATCAATAAGAGAAAAAATAAAAACCCATATGATTCTATCGGTAGATTCTAGAAAGCATTTGAACAAGATCCAACACCCATTCATGATTAAAACCCAGCAAACGAAAATGGGGATTGAAGGAACTTTCCTCAATATAGTAAACCCCATCTACCCAAAGCCCAGAGCGAGCATCATTCAATGGGGGAAAAATTGAAAAAGCTTCCCCCTGAGATCAGGGACCCAAGACAAAAATCCCACTTTACCCTCTTTTTTCAATATAGTACTGGAAGTTCTTGCCATAGCAATCAGAGAAGAAAAGGAGATAAGGGCATTCAGATAGGCAAGGAAGAAATCAAGCTATCATTCTTCAGATGCTACAGGATATTATACCTAGAGAACTACCTAAACTCTCTACCAATAGAAAAAACTCCTAGAAACAGCTAGAACATACAGTAGAGTGGCAGGATACAAAATCAATACCTAAAGTCCAGTGGCTTTCCTATACGAAATAACAAAAGAGAAGAAATGGGATATTAAGGAAATGATTCCATTCACAGTTGTGCTTGCAAGAAAGTCAAATACCTAGGAATCACTTCACCCATGTAAAAGAACCTGTACTGAAAAAATTATTAGACACTGCTCCAACAAGTAAAAAAAGAAGACACGAGGAATGGAAACACATTCCCTGCTCATGGATGGGGAGAATGAACATTGTCAAGATTGTAATACTCCCTAGAGTTTGTACAGATTCAATGCAGTCCCTATAAGGATAACCCACGAAATTAGCTAAAGAAATTGACCAAACACCCCTGAGAAATTTTAGGAATAATAAACTTCCCACGGATAGCTAGAGCAATCCTTGGGAAAAAAAGAAGATGGAGAGGCATCACCTTTCCCAACCTTCAAACTGTACTACAAAACAGTAGTACTTAAAACAGTGTGATATTGGAATAAAAACAGACCTGTGGACCTATGGAATAAATTGAGTATCCTCACACCCATCCTAAAACACATGATCATTTAATCTTGATTAAAAGGTGCAAAGAGTCCAAAATGGAGTAAGGAAAGCCTCTTCAACAAGTGGTGTTTGGGAAAAACTGGGCAGCAACGTGTAAAAAAAAAAATTAATTTGGACCTCTGTCAAACACCAATGCACAAAATCAGATCAAAATGGATTAAAAGATCTCAATATCCGGCCTGAATCCTTAAAGTACATTGAAGAAAATATAGAGGAAAACCCTCCATGACATTGAAGCTAAAGGCATCTTCCAAGGTGCTAGCATCACTAACAAAGCAACTAGCAAAAGAAAGCATATGGAACTACATTGAAACTAAAAAGCTTCTTTTTGCATCTCCTAAAGGAATAGTGACTAAGATACAAATACCTGTCCACAGACTGGGAAAGACTATTACCCAATACCTATCTGATAATGGGTTAATATCCAGGATATATCAGGCACTTGTAGAACTTTACAAGAAGAGAACTGTACAACCCCATCAAAAATGGGGGAAAAGAAATGAACAAAAGAGAGCTTCAACAAGGGAAAGCAAAATTTTAGAATGGCCAAAAGACATATGAAAAAATGCTCATCATCATTAATCATCAGAGAGATGCA
>JAJIBD010033757.1:0-60173 GCA_021461705.1 Cryptotis parvus | reverse complement strand
AAGCCACATCAAGCGGTGCTCAGAGCTTACTCCTGGTTCTATGAGCAGGATTTGCTCCTGAAGGGGCTCAAGAAATCACATAGGGTGCCAGAGATGGAACCAAGATCAACCCCATGCAAGGCAAGAGGACTGCTTGCTGTACTATCTCTCTAATCCCATATACAAATTTTTAAGATGCGAACATGTTTATGAATTTGTCTGAGACTCTTTTTTGTTAGCTAATGTTTATGTATGTTAAACCAATATTGGTTGTAAGCTCCTTACTATATCCTCTGTTCTCAGACATTGGTAGACAAAATTCAATGATATTTAGTGAATTGTGAATCTTTCTACTGACCTCATACATAAATCTCTGATATTCATATATTTTAATAAGTGCTGTTCAGCACTGGTAGCCTTTTCGGACCAAAAGATTCATCTAAATGTATTTCTAAAAATGTATCATCTCCATTCTGTCCCACATCTCAGTAGATAAAGCATAATGAATTTGGATGGGTCAAGAGATTTTAACAATAATAATTACATCTTATTATAATACAACTTATAAGCCATCTTCCTTAGCTGTTGTGGGATGTATTGCCAAAGTCCTCCCCCCTCTTCTGTCAAAGAGAGGTCTGGAATCAAAAGAAAGAATCGGTGTTCACATACACTTTATTCAGAGTCAGAGTCATTCCTCCCTGTAGTCAAAGTTAAAAACCACAGCCACCAAATACCATGCTCCAGAAATCTCCTTCTCAGAAACAAACTTCTTGGGTGACACACCCTACTGAGCCTTAAGCTCCGGCTAAACTTAGCTTTTGTGAAGAGCTACTCCCTGTCGTTAGGAAATCTCCAGAACACACACAATGGGGGCTTGGGCAGAACTGGATTGATTTCATAATTTTATATAGCATAAATATTTTTATCATGAATATTATAAATCTTGCCTGCCCCAGTTCTATACTCTTCCTTCTCCCATGGGTCCCCACGAGGGACATACATGTAGATATTCCAAGAGTACTTGGCCCCGTTGGATCAACAATAATGTAAACATTCCTCCTAGTTCAAAGAGACATGAACCTGCAGGAAAACTGACATGTCTCTGATTCTAAAAGTAATGCCAAAGTGAATTATTCTGACAGATTTTGGACCTTAGTGGGATCTAGAGACTGGAATCAGCTGGCTATTTACTCATGGTAAGAAGTATCAATGCCATTCTCTACAAATTACATTCTGAACCGCTTTGTGGTTCAAAGATACAGCCCCTCCCCCACTTTGGTAGAGAGATTTTATCTCAGAGAATTAGCTCTGGCATTTGTGAAGCTTGAACCATAGGGCCCAACTGAAGATTTGCATTTCAATAGGGTGCTTTACCTGGCTTCATCTCTAGATAACCCTGTCAACAATAGGCTGGGCTGGACATTTTTGTCAGGCTTCTATCTATAAAATAAGCTGGGAGAAAGAAGAAAGGACTTTCTGGCCATTTTGGCTCCTCTTTGCTCTCTGCCTCTCCTCTCCGCCTCTCTGTTCTCTTCCTTGTTAAGCCTTAGCATGTGGCAGCAGCCATCTTGGCCTAGGATTCTAAACGTACACGTGGCCAAGGCCCAGCTAGGAACCTAAAGTCCGAGGTTTTCCTGTTACTGAATTGTACACCAGAACCTGTGAGAGTTAAAGTCTTTTAAAACTGTGCTGGACTCCTGAGTATTCATCCATTCCCGGTCAGCTTCAGAGGTAGAAGGGAACTTGTTTCCTGATATTGTTGGGGACCCCAGAGACTCCCCAACACATACTAAGGTAGAAATTACTCTATTGCACAAAAGAAAAGCCTTAGCATTCAGTTAAAATTAAAAAAAAAAGTCAGGCCAGAGCTGTAGTACAGCAGGTACGGTGTTTGCCTTGCAAGCGGCCAACCATGTCCTAAGCATGGCCAGAGTAATTCCTGCGTGCAGAGCCAGGAGTAATCCCTGAGCATGCAAATTCAATCCCCAGCATCCCATACGGTCCCTTGAACACTGCCAGGAGTGATTCCTGGGTGCAGAGCCAGGAACAACCCCTGAGCATAGCAGGGTGTGACCCCCAAAAAAAAAAAAAAAAAAAAAACAAAGAAAGAAGCATAGGGTCCTTTACCTGGTTTTTATCTCTAGATAGCCCAGGCCACAATGTGCTGGGCTGGAAGTTTTTGGCCGGTTTCTCTCTACAAAATAAGCTGGAAAAAAGGAGAAAGGGTTTTTTGGCCATTTTGGCTCCTCTTTGCTCTCTGCCTCTCCTCTCCACCTCTCTGTTCTCTTTCTTGTTAAGCCTTAGCATGTGGTAGCAGCCATTCTACCAGCTGCCATGTGGTAGAGATTGGGTCAACCCAAGTTCACCTCTGGCCACACCACTGTGACCCCAATAACCCTGGCAGTGCCACAAGAAATGTATTATGCCCACCCCCCACATCCTGGTAACTCCAACAGCAATAGAAGGAAGAGAAGGGGGAATAATTGGGTCCAAGACAAATATTTGATTTCTTTGCCTTATGATATAAAGTTTTATCTTACCACATACGAGTCATATCTTGCCACAGGATTTCTTTTGTTTTTGCCACATGTTTCTTATAGAAATCTATATTAATCTATGTTCCCAAATATTTCTTTGCATCGAAAAAAATAGCTAAAAGGACAAAGAACCTCATGCTCTGGGCACATCTCTTTGATTCCACCGTTCTCCCTGCATTAACATACGCCTCAGAGACCTGGGCCCTATGAAAGCAGGATGAGAATGCTATTCGGGTCTCCCAGAGAGGAATCGAAAGAGCTATGCTTGTTATATCACGCCTCACTCAAGTGAGAGAAGGAATCGGAGTTCCAACCTCTGTCGCTATTCCAGAATCAGGGACACTGCCTCATTTGCCAAGGCATCGAAAATCAGATGGGCTGGACATGTAATGCAATTTGGAGATGACCACTGGACTAGAGCTGTTACTGACTGGATTCCACGGAATGTCAAAAGATCACGTGGCTGCCCACCTACAAGATGGTCAGACTTCTTTGTCAAGACCCTAAAGGAACCATTTGAGGCTCTTTGTATTCCTGAAGTAACCAGATGCCATTGGGCTACATGGGCATGTAATAGGGTCCAATGGAAATGTTACTGGCGCCAGCTCAAGCAAATCGATGAATAACAGGATTCAAGTGATCAAGTGATCAAGTTCCCAAATGAAAAATTATTTTAAAAAATCAAAGATGAACATTCAGAAAAATAAATATTAGGTACTGCATAGATGATTCAAAAAGCTAAAGTGTTTGTTGTGCATGTAAGAACTCAGGGTTCAATCCTGCAACACCACTTGGTCCCCAGAGCACAGCCAGGACTAATTGCCAAGCACCAAGCCAGGAATAACCTGGAATAACCTGGGCATCATTAGGTGTGGCCCAAAACCCCAAGGGGAAAAGTCAAGATCATAATGACATATTTCCTAGCAGACTCAAAGTCAAAAATCTTCGTGAGATAGATTTTAATCAAACAAAATGCACAATCCTTGCTGCTAACTTGCTTAACCATAAAAGTACCTATACTATGTTCATTATAAATTCTAGATTATCCCATAAAGTGATGAATACTCATTCATCACTCAAAACTTATGGTCATACACTTTTCCATGTAAGAAGCTATATTTAGAAATTTATATCTCTAAATATCTTAAAGTTTCAATTTTTAATTGAATTCTATTTTTAATTACTGTTTGAGAAGTCACAAGGATTAAACTTCACTCATTGGTTTTTATCTTAGTTTACTCACACATTAAAAAATTGTGTAAGTTACTGGAAGCCAGGGCAATAGTACAGAAAGACACTTGTTTTGCACATGATCCCTGGCACCCCATATGGTTCCCAGAACCCCCAAGTATGATTCTTGAGTGCAGAGCTAGGAGTAAACCCTGAGTGCCACCAAATGTAGATCCAAAACAAAAAAGTTGTATAAGTTACTGATAGAGGGCTTGGTGTAAGTAGTAGTCTGTAACTGTAAAATAATGGCTTGGGCTAAAGACATAAATACAGCATCTAAGTAGCTTGTCCTGCATGTGGTGGGCCTCAGTTTGGTCCCCCAGCACCACATATGGTCCTCTAACCCCTGTCTGGAGTGATTCTTGAGCAGAGAGCCGAAATTAAGCTCTGAGCATCACCAGGTGATGCCCAGAACTAAAATGCAAATCAATTAAATAAAACAATGGCTAATCTTATTGTAAACTATAATTCCCAATAAAAAATTTTTTAAATGTATAGTTGGGAAAGGGAGAAAAAAATAACATATAGGTATCCCCACTTATTCTTTCTCAACCAAATGATAAGACCTAATCAATCAAGATACACGATTGAGGATTTAGAGATGATTTTACACAGTGAAGAGCTGTGTTAATATTTTGCTCTAAGCTCTATCCAACTTTATTGTATTTAATTCTTATAATCCCAAGAGCTTTGCCTGTCATATAGTCTACTTGCAGCTGTTACATAAAATTCACACATTCCAATATTGTTCCATTGTACACCACTCAGATTCTTTAGCGAATAGATAGATGTAGCATCGAAACTATACTCCCTGTTGGAGCCATCTCTTCCCGCCCACAGCCTGTCAACCATCTATCAGATACAAAGTGAGAGGGAGGGAAGAAGAAAAAATCGCACACGCCAACCACACTCTCCCTCATTTCCTGCTCCCTATTATTCTGTCTGATGATAACAGACAGACATTCTCAGCTATCACAGAAATAACTTTAATCATTCAATCACTCCATTGACAATTATTTATAGATAACCAACTGCCCAACTTTATGCCTGGAACCTTAGAACACATGGCAAGAACAAAACAGGCCCATGCTTGATGATTTTGCATGGAGTTTGAGAAAACAAGTTCAACAAAAAAATAATTAAAGACAGTATGGTTCTTGCTAAATGAAAAAATACTAGGAATAAATGCTATGGAAATTCAAGGTGATCTAATGTTTATAAGATGCTTAAGTCATGCTAGGTGGTGGACATTTCAAGTCCAATCATAAAAAGGAGATTGTTAACTTTGGAACTCTATTAACTTTAGGAACTCATAATCAAAACATTCTATATAATGTATAAAAGCAATGGGATCTGGGGAGAACAATAAAGTGGTTTAAATTTATACACAATTTTCAAAGCATTTTTGTATTGTCTCATTGAATTATTGTAAGACTCTGAGAGGGAGTCACAGTCACACAGGGAAGCTATCTCAGATTTTTACTAAAGAAACGAAGTCTCGAAATAATCACATAACTTGCCCAGGAAGATGATGTCTAGGCAACTGCAACAAGATTAGAAACTAAACCCTTTTTGGGTGTTGGAACATTAAATGACTGAAACCCAATCACAAACTTTATAACTGTGTATCTCACAATGATTCAACTAAAAAAAAATTAAGAAAGATGGGGCCAGAAAGATAGTTCAGCGAGTAAGGCATTTGCCTTTCACTCAGCCAACCCAGATTCGATCCCCAGAATCCCATATGGTGCCCCAAGCACCAAAAGAGGTAATTCCTGAGTGCAGAGCCAGGATAACTCCTGAGCATTGCCCAGTGTGACCCAAAAAGCAAAAAGAAAAATGGAAGAAAGAAAAAAATAAATCTTTAGACCTTTTACTGTATCATTCAGAACTCTATTCTTTCACTAATGGTACCAGTCTGGTTTTTGTGATTTTGTTTTTCTTTTGTGGGGGTATGCACACCCCAAACAAAGTTTTTATTCCTGGCTCTATGCTCAGGAGACTCTGATGGTGGTGCTCAGGGAGCCATGTGCAGTGTCTGAGTAGGACCAACGTTGACAACTCAAGTGGCCCAAGCGAATCATGTGCCTTAACTCTTATACTATCTCTTCAGCCTCTCTGGATAATTTTTAAGTGGAATAAATAAAAAACAAATATGTGGGACCGGAGCCATAGTACAGGATGTAGAGTTTTTGCCTTGCATGTGGCCAACCAGGGTTTGCTCTCTTGGCACCCCATGTAGTCCCCCAAGCACCAACAAGAGTGATTCCTGAGTGCAGAGCCAGAAGTAACCCCTGAGCATCACAGGGTGTGACCCAAAAAGCCAAAACACACACACATAAACACACACAAATGCCATGAATGGCCAGAGAGATGACTCAAAAGAGTCCTATATTTGATCCTTGGACTATACGTTCCTTCAAGAACTGCCAAAACTGACTCCAAAGCACTGAGACAGGAGTGGTCCATGAGCTCCAAAGGGTGTGGCACAAGCACCAAAGAAAGGGAGAAAGGAATTCAAAGGTTCTTGGATTTCCTCCCAACAGTTTCCTAGAACCTAAATTTGGAACTGTTTTATAGTAGATGTTCTCAACATATTTATTGAATAAATTAATTCTAAACAATAATTTGTGACATTTTTGATTTACTTAAAGCAGAGGTTCTCGTTCTTTGAGACCCATGTACAATTCAGTGTCTGGCTCTTTACATGTATATTTTAAGACTATAGATTTCTGGAAGAACATGAGAAAATTTTATTCTGGGGACAAGATATCAATGTTTTTTTTGAAGTGATTCTCCATGATTGCAATGAGCCTGAGGAAAACTGGATTCAAACATCCTGTTTTTTTTTTTTTTTTTGCTTTTTGGGTCACACCCGGCAATGCTCAGGGGTTACTGCTGGCTCTGCACTCAGGAATTACTCCTGGCAGTGCTCGGGGGACCATATGCGATGCCGGGATCGAACCCAGGTCAGCCGCATGCAAGGCAAGCACCCTCCCTACTGTACTATCGCTCTGGCCCCACATCCTGTTTTTTCTTGATTCTTCCTTCCCTTTATTATAGTCTATAGTAAGAGGGAAGGGTGGGTGGGGAAGACAAACATAAAGGGAAGGCAAAGATAAACATGTAGACCTAGAAAGAAAAAAAAAGTAGACCTACTCAGAGAGAGAAAGCAAGAACATGCCCCAAACCCTTATAGTTTTCAAAGTTTCAGATCCAGACCTTTAGAAATCATGGTTCTGTTTCTGTCTTTGGACTCATTTATTTAAGTATTTATTCAGAATTGGGCCAAGTTCTCAGGAAAACTCAGTGAGCAGTCCAGTGAAGGGATACAGCAGCAAACAAAGATGATAAATGTTACAGGAAAAAGGGAAGCAAGAGAAGAGGAAAGCAAGTGGCAAAGAAATGAGAACTTTCTATACAGGATATGTCTATCTAAAATAAGTCCCATGGTCCTCGCCAACCCCCCCCCCCACACACACACACACAGACTCTCAGAAGCTGGAAAACCTCATGCATCGCAACTGCAGCCACTTTCAAGGTCCAGACTCCACAGCTCAGCAGAGCCACACCCAACAGAGAAGTCGAGTTCAAGCCCAGGTCTGCAGGTCTCAGTGATCAAATCTACCAGGCTTCCTGTGGATCTGAAGCTGGGGCCCCGCCCCAACTCAGTGCCCTCCGGCAAGGCCTGGTGCACCCACCCAGAACTGCAGCCACCTAGGAACCAAGGTCAGAGGCACAGGGTTGAGCTGCTGCCAGCTCAGCTTGTACTAGGTTAATGCGGTGCCTGGAAGGGGGGAAGGTTCTGCTCCTTGCCTGCACCCCCTACAGACTCTCAGAGGCTGGAAAATCTCATGCAACACAACCACAACCACTTTCAAGGTTCGGACTCCACAGGCTGGCAGAGCCCCACCTCTCCCCCATTATCTTAAAACCTGGTATATTCATCTAACAGGTATCCCATCACATTTTATAGAAATGAAGAGTGTGTGCACAAGGTGTGGTCTGGGGGACCACCTCAGTAATTTCCTATTCAGTGGACTAAATGGCACAATGGAGATTTGAGGATCTCCATTGACTTTTGTCTCAAACCATGTTCATCGACCGTATTTAGAGAAGTAGCTCCAACAAGCAATATAGACTATTCAGTACATGAATAGGAAAAGCTCAAATAGACGTTGAGATAAATGTGAAATTAATTTGTCCGTAGCTGTAGTGGTAGTGTGTCTGGGATTGTCAGTAGAAAACCACTGTGATCTGGAAACCCAAAAAGTGAATCCAAGAACAGAAACTGGCCAGACTCCCATGCATCAACCTAGAAAAAAAGGCAGGAATTTATCATAGTAAAGATTTATCACCTTATATGAGCTGTAATGATCAACATAATTGATGCTGGCTAAGTGAGTAGACATCAGGAGGGGGAGGGAGGGTGGGGGGAAATGTAAATGTGGGTCTCTGGTGGTGGGGGGGCACACTGGTGGTGGGATTGGTGCTGAACCATGAATCTTTTAGCAACTGTATTGTGAAAAGTATGTACTTTGTAAATCACAGTGTTTAAAATAAATAATTATTTAAAGAAAAAAAATAAAAAATAAAATGAGTTCCACAAGACACCTACACCTATCCCTATAATAAATTTACCTTAAGAGAAGCGAGATAGAGTGAAGGAAATAGTATGAAATCTTTACTGCAAACAAAAAAAACTTGGGTTAAGATTAGGGTTAGTCAAAGCAGGGAGAGACAACACAAAGAAAGAAAACTACAGACCAATCTCCCTGATGAACACAGATGCTAAGATCTTCAACAAAATACTAGCAAACAGAATCAAAAGACTCATCAAAAATATTATACATCATGACAAAGTAGGATTCATCCCAGGAATGTAAGGATGGTTCAACATTCGTAAGCCAAGCAACATAATACATATCAATAAGAGAAAAATAAAAACCATATGACAATATCAATAGATGCTGAGAAAGCATTTGACAAGATCCAACACCCATTCATGATTAAAACCCAGCAAAAAATGGGGATTGAAGGAACCTTCCTCAATATAGTAAAGCCATCTACCAAAAGCCCACAGTGAGTATCATTCTCAATGGGGAAAAAATTGAAAGCCTTTCCCCTAAGATCATGGACAAGACAAGATTGCCCACTTTCACCTCTTTTATTCAATATAGTACTGGAAGTACTTTCCATAGCAATCAGAGAAGAAAAGGAGAATAAGGGCATCCAGATAGGCAAGGAAGAAATCAAGCTATCATTATTCGCAGGCGGCATGATATTATACCTAGAGAACCCTAAACTCTCTACCAAAAAGCTTCTAGAAACAATAGAGACATACAGTAGAGTGGCAGGATACAAAATCAACACCCAAAAGTCAGTGGCTTTTCTATATACAAATAACAAAAGAGAAGAAAGGGATATTAAGGAAACGATTCCATTCACAATTGTGCCACAGTAAGTCAAATACCTAGGAATCAGCTTAACCAAGTGTGTAAAGAACCTGTACAAAGAAAATTACAAGACACTTCTCCAAGAAATAAAAGAAGACACGAGGAAATGGAAACACATTGCCTGCTCATGGATGGAAGAATGAAAGTAGTCAAAATGGTAATACTCCCTAGAGCCTTGTACAGATTCAATGCAGTCCCTATAAGGATACCCATGACATTCTTCAAAGAAATTGACCAAACACTCCTGAAATTTGTATGGAACAATAAACCCCCACGGAGAGCTAAAGCAATCCTTGGGAAAAAGAAGATGGAAGGCATCACCTTTCCCAACTTCAAACTGTACTACAAAGCAGTAGTAATTAAAACAGCATGGCATTGGAATAAAAACAGACCTGTGGACCTATGGAATAGAATTTAGTATCCTAACACCCATCCTAAAACACATGATCATCTAATCTTTGATGAAGGTGCAAAAGAGTCTGAAATGAAGCAAGGAAAGCCTCTTCAACAAGTGGTGCTGGGGAAACTGGGCAGCAACGTGTAAAAAAAATTTTAATTTGGACCTCTGTCTAACACCATACACAAAAATCAGATCAAAATGGATTAAAAGTCTCAATATCAGACCTGAATCCATATAGTACATTGAAGAAAATATAGGAAAAACCCTCCACGACTTTGAAGCTAAAGGCATCATCAAAGGTGAAGCACCATTAACAAAGCAACTAGCAGAAAAGATAAGCATATGGAACTACATGAAACTAAAAAGCTTCTGCACCTCAAAAGGAACAGTGACCAAGATACAAATACAGTCCACAGAATGGAAAAGAATATTCACCCAATACCCATCTGATAATGGGTTAATATCCAGGATCTATCAGGCACTGGTAGAACTTTTACAAGAAGAAAACAGACAACCCCATCAAAAATGGGGGAGAAGAAATGAACAAAAACTTCAACAAGAAAGAAATTCAAATGGCCAAAAGACATATGAAAAAATGCTCATCATCATTAATCATCAGAGAGATGCAATTCAAAACTGTTTTCCCGTTCATCATCGATTTGCTCGATTTGTCATTTTGGGAAACAATATGTATCTCCATATGTCCTGTCTCATGCTAGTAGAGCCCAAGGCATCTGCTTGCTCCAGGAACATAAAGAGCCTCAATCCATTCCGGAATGAGGTCTATAATTGTTACTGGTATTTGGCATATATATCAAATACAACACGGGTAGCTTGCCAGGCTCTGCCGTGCAGGTAGCATACTCTTGTAGGCATCTCTAAGTCCAGCATTTATTGATGAACTGCGTGGCCGCAAGTGGCCGCAAACGCCGGTCGCTGATAGGCTGGTCTGCTGGGTGGAGGTCTGACGAGAGAGAAGTCCGGATGTGGAAAATGGAGGCCCTCATGGAGTTGGGGGGTCGTCTGGCTTGTTGCGAGGCTCTGTTGGGATGGTGGGCCAGGGCTAAAACCCACCATCCCTCCCGGCGCCTCGTGAGTGGCTGGTCACAGGGAAAGCCAGTAGCAGCTCTGCCCCATGTCTGCGAGTCTCTGGACCGGCATACCTGAGCCGGATTTAAGAAAGACTGCTGCAGGGTGGAACTCGATGAGCCGGGCGCTGATAGGCTGGTCTGCTGGGTGGAGGTCTGACGAGAGAGAAGTCCGGATGTGGAAAATGGAGGCCCTCATGGAAGTGGGGGGGTCGTCTGGCTTGTTGCGAGGCTCTGCTGGGATGGTGGGCCAGGGCTACAACCCACCATCCCTCCCGGGCGCCTCGTGAGCGGCTGGTCACAGGGAGAGCCAGTAGCAGCTCAGCCCCCGCAAATCAAAACAACAATGAGATATCATCTTACACCACAGAGACTGGCACATATCCAAAATAGCAAGAACAAGTGCTGGCCTGGATGCGGAGAAAAGGGGACTCTCATCCATTGTTGGTGGGAATGTCAACTGGTACAGTCATTTTTGGAAACAATATGTACATTCCTCCAAAGACTAGAAATTGAGCTCCCATTTGACCCAGCCATACCACTCCTGGGAATATACCTGGGAAGTCAAAAACATGCAACAGAAACACCATCTGCACTTTTATTTTCATAGCAGCACTATTCACACTAGCCAGAATCTGGAAACAACCAGTATGCCCGAGAAGTGATGCCTGGATAAAGAAACTTTGGTATATTTATACAATGGAATATTGTGCAGCTGTTAGGAAAAAATAAAGTTATGAAATTTGCCTATAAATGGATGGACATGGAGAGGATCATGTTGAGTGAAATTAGTCAGAAGGAAAAAGACAGATATAGAATGACTGCATTTATTTGCATGACATAAATATAAACATGAATCAGGAGGTCTTGTCAAAGGTGAAAATTATCACAAACGTGAGGGAGTCAGAGGTAAGGTAAGACAGAGAATGGAAAAGTGTGCTAATAATTGTCGAAAGTGCTAATACCAACCTAGAACTGAGCATTAAATACAGGCAAAAGATACACATGATAACCTCTAAATGTATGTATTGTAATCCACAATGTGTGCGGGAAGGAAGAGAGAAAAGAGAGAAAGAAAAAGAGATAAAGAACCTGCCATAGAGGCAGACTAGGGGAAGGGAGGGAATCGGGGACATTGGTGGTGGGAAATGGGCATTGGTGGAGGGATGGGTGCTGGAACACTCTATGACCAAAACCCAAATGTGAACATCTTATGAACATCTTTGTATTTGTATATCTCAAGGTGGTATAATAAAAATATTTAAAAAAGATTAGGGTTAGTGTATGGGTTAGGATTTATAGTTTAGAGACAGGGTTTAAAGTTTAGGATTATGGTTAGAGTTTAGTGTGAGGATTAGGGTTAGGACAATGGGCAGAGCAATTAAGGAGGAGAGCATAGCCCAGTTGCTCAAAAAAACTTGCCATTAATTGAGCAATTCTCTAGTAAGAAAAGACTTGGATATTGATTATAAAAAAGAGCAAAGTTTCATTTGGAACCAAATGGCACTCCCTGATGCCAGATCTCCTTCCTTGATGAAGGTTATAACCTAAAACCAAATCTAAATACAGGAAGTAGGCCAGTGTAATAGTACAGCAGGTAGTGTTTTCCTTACACTCAAGCACTGCCAGGAATAATTCCTTAGTGCAGAGCCAGGAATAATGACATTGGTGATTGACATGGAGTTGGAACATGTAAACTTGGGATTATTTTGGAGCCACGAGGTGTCACACCTTGAGGTGCTGAAGACTCTCCTGGCTCTGCACTGAAAGATCACATTTGGCAATGTTCAAGGGGGCCATACAAGGGTTAAGGATGGATGCCTTCGATTCGTACAAGGCAATCCTTGTATGAAACTTTAAGCCCTTATTCCCTTAACCCCTTATTATCTCTCCAGTCTCTGAACCTATTATTTGCAGTATTGTAAATCATGGTGCCTAAATAAAAATTTGGAAAAAATTTTGGAAAAAATTAATAAAAATAAATTACGCCATGTGCAAAAAGACAAGGTTAATGCTAAAAGGAAATAGTTCAGTGCAGTTTCAAAACCTTTGCTCTGTACTGCCAGAAGTAATTCCTGAGTGTCGAACCAGAAGTAACCCAGAGTATCTCCAGGTTTGTCCCAAAACGCAAAAAAAAAAAAAAAACTTTGCTCTGCCATAACCTGCCTGTGTCTGAACCCGGCAGGCCTCCCAGGATTAGAGATATTGACTTCTCTGAGCTCCAATTTCTCCCTTTGTATAACGTGGATCATAAAAGAAGCAATCTGGCCGACTTCCAGAGAAGATCAAACTGAGATCATTCATAAGACCTATTGTATGATATCTGGCCAACACATCATAAGCACTAATACAGGATAGCTGAGTTAATAGCTGTTGTATTTTATCAACACTATTTAAGTTATGGATTATAACATGTCATTATTTTATTAATTATAATGAAATACAACCACTTATAATTAAGTACTGATACAAAGCTTTTCTATAATTTATTTTCCTACAGTCTATGCCACCTCGGCTTCATCCCAAATGCCAATGATGCAGCATTTCTGATTTTTGTTTTCTTTTCTTTTTTCTCCCCTTTTCAAAAACTGACTCAGTGAAATACACAGCATTTCTTTTTTTTTAAATGCTATGATTTCTACCTATCTCTGTATGTGTGTATTTGGGGGTGGGGACAATACATGCAGCAGTGGAAAGAGTTTACTCATGACTCTGCAGTCAGGGATCAATTCTGGTAGGGATCAGGAGGCATATGAGGTGTTTGGGATGGAACCTAGATCAAACAAGTAAAAGATAAGCAACTCACACACTGTACCTGAACAGAGCTTTGTGAAAAGCAGGAATAAATAAGGATAAAAAGAGCACTCCCAGGAATGATTCCTGAGTGCAGAGCCAGGAGTAACCCTTGTGCATCACTGGGTGTGACTGAAAAAAAAAGATTTTGCTTCATCTGCTGATCAAGTGTAGTTGCAGTGCCCGGCTGCATCAGCAGGTGGCAGACAGGGGACAGGCTTGTCTACACTCAGGGCTCTGCCCTGTGGGCCCTGGATGGTTGATAGTCTGACATAGAAAGAGATTAAACTGATATGCAGAGCAGATTCCTGACTTCAATAACTGAAAGATTTTTTAATTTATTTATTTTTGGGTTTTGAAATATATCAAGCAATTCTCGGGAGTTACTCCTGGCTTTATTGGCTTATTGTGAGGCTCTGCTGGGGTGGCGGGCCAGGGATAGAACCTGCCATCCCTCCCGGGTGCCTCATGAGCGACTGGGCACAGTGAGAGCCAGTAGCAGCTCTGCCCCATGTCTGTCTCCCTCTCCATGAGGACCTCCATTTTCCACATCTGGACTTCCCCCTTGTCAGAACTCCACCCAGCAGACCAGCCTATCATAGACTGCTCGCGTGGTTCATCAATAAATGCTGGATTTTGAGATGACTACAAGAGTATGCTACCTGCACGGCAGAGCCTGGCAAGCTACCCGTGTCGTATTTGATATGCCAGATACAAGTAACAATTATAGACCTCATTCCCATGACCTTATGGAATGGTTTGAGGCTCTTTATGTTCCTCGAGCAAGCAGGTACCCTTGAGCTCTACTTGCATGAGACAGGTCATATGGAGATGTTACTGGTGCCCGCTCGAGCAAATCGATGATGAACAGGAAGACAGTGACAGTGACTCCTGGTTTTGCACTCAGGAATTATTCCTGGCAGTGCTCAGGGGGCCATATGGGATACTGGAGATGAAAGTAGGTTGACCATGTGCAAGGCACAAACCACTGTACTATCACTCTAGCCCCAAGAACCATAAAAATGAAAGAGAATCATTGGATACCATTAATTTGTCCATTTTATACCATCCCTCCATTTGAAGACCTACCAATCTTTTGTTCCAAGAAATTATTCGAGCAATATTTGATGTGTATTTTGATATTACTGGTTTTGGCATATCAAATAAGCATCAGAGCTTGCCAGGCTCTGCCGTGCAGGAGGTATACTCTCAGTAGCTTGCCAGGCTCTCTGAGAGGGGTGGGTATTGACAGGATTCAGCACAATCAACCATGTCCACACAGTAACCATGTTCATTGAGGTTTGTAGGAAGTACAAGATGCCGCTCTGTCTCATGTTCATTGATTTAGAGAAAGCCTTTGGTTCTGTTGAGACCGAAGAGGTCATTGAAGCCCTAGCCAAACAGGACATTCAAACCCAATACATCAAGATCCTTCATGAGCTGTATTAAGAATTCACCACCAGGATCTCACCATTCTACAAAGAAGTGATCATCAATGTCAAAAGAGGGGTTCGGCAGGGTGATACCGTTTCACCAAAACTCTTCAGCGCCGCCCTGGAGAAAGTTATGTGGCAATTAGAATAGGAAGGAATGGGAGTGAAGATAGATGGTCTGCAACTACACCACCTCCACTTCGCTGATGACATCATTCTAATAACACCAAACATTAGCCAAGCGGCACAAATGCTGGCTGACTTCGACTGAGAATGTGGAAAGATAGGTCTACAGCTGAATTTCAACAAAACAATGTTCATGAAAAATGAACTAGTTCCAGAGGCCCCATTCACTCTCAATGGAATGAACATCTCTGAATGCAGCAGTTATGTGTACCTCGGTCGAGAAGTCAACAAGATGAATGATCTAAAACCTGAGCTGCGCAGGAGGAAGAGAGTGTCATGTAACGCCTTCAAGAGCATTGAAGAAATAGCTAAAAGAACAAAGAACCTCCAGCTCCGGGCACATCTCTTCGACTCCACCATTTTCCCTGCATTAACATATGCCTCAGAGACCTGGGGCCTACAAAAGCAGGTTGAGAACGTTATTCGGGTCTCCCAAAGAGGAATTGAAAAAGCTATGCTTGGAATATCACGCTGCACTCAAGTGAGAGAATGAATCTGGAGTTCCGGCCTCCGTCAAAGATCTAGAGTCAGGGACACTGTTTCTTTTGCCAAGGCATCGAAAATCAGATGGGCTGAACAAGTAATGTGATTTGGAGACAACTGCTGGACTAGAACCGGCACCGATTGGATCCCATGGGACATCAAAGGATCACGTGGCTGCCCACCTACAAGATGGTCAGACTTCTTCCTCAAGACCCTAAACAAACAGTTTGCTTCCTATTCCTGAAGCAACCAGATGCCATTGGGCTACACCGGCATGTGATAGGCTCAAATGGAGATGTTACTGGCTCCCACTCAAGCAAATCGATGAATAATGGGATGTCAAGTGATCAAGTGAAGTGATTTTGATACATAATTAACCTAACTGATTAAGATCCTGACAGCAGACTTTAACAGAGTTATCAATTAAGAAACATTGTAGGGGCCAGAGGGATAGTCCAGCGGGTAGGGGCATTTGCCTTGCACACGGCCAGCCTGTGCCAGCCCGGGTTCGATCTCCGGTATCCCATATGGTCCCCCGAGCACCGACAGAAGTAATTCCTGAGTGCAGAGCCAGGAGTAACCCCTGAGCATTGCCAGGTGTGACCCAAAAAGAAAAAAAAAAAACATTGTAACAGTAATGATAAATTTACGGGAAATATTTTTTGTTTCTCTAATATAATTTTTTATATTGTAACTAAGAGCTATTTTGTAATTTAACTTGGCTTTGGAAAATTGTTTCCCCCTAACATAAACTTTATACCACCTGGCTAGGTCACAGAATCACAGACTTATACCACCAATGACACCTGGTCTCTCTCTAACAGAATTTTCTGGTAGAGCATACACAGTTCCCAGAACTTTCATTACCCTTAGCAAACTACCATTAGCCATTATCTTCATAATTTGGTAAAGTCCCCTGGACCAGCTTGAAACAATAAATTAGATTTGACACTCAAGAAAAGACATCTGCTTCTTTTCTGAACCGCCTATTGATCAACTGGACTAGAGGAAGAACTGGTTTCTCTGCAGAGAATACATGAAGCCATCTTGTGCAAGAACACTAAGTGGTGTATTCATTTAAAGTTGAGATCTTCTACCTAGTAAGATTTATCTGTCTTAAGGAATCTCTACCTGCCAGGAATGTCACAACCAGCTAACAGCCATGCTGCTCCTTGGTCAGGCAGATTCCATTTCACTGAATCAGCTCTCCACTAAGCCACAACAGTAAGAAATGTACTTCAAGGGTCATCCAGATTATTCTCTTGAAAGATTGCCTCAGGAAATGTTTTGAATGCTTAAAATTGAAGTGTTGGGCCCCCCAAAAGAATCCCACAGTGACTTAGTACTCCTGCCATGTAAGCATATAATAAGGAATCTGAATCCCTTACATTACATGTGCCGAAAACAATCCTGACAGCTCTACTCTTGAAATCTGATGATTCTTATGTTCATGACGCCAGCATCACAAGTGATTTCAGTCCACAACACAGCCAGGTCCTTGTAAAAACCACAAAAGTGCGTGACAACCCACCACCACCACAACAGCTAGCAATCTGAGAGTATTAAAGGCAGAGGCACAATCCCTAGAGAACTGTGTGAGTTTCACAGTAATCCCTGACCAGCACTCTAACCAGAATGTGTTGTAGCACCACAATTAATGACTATGAGCCCCAGTGAGCGCACATAAGCCCCACACCAGATGGACAAGCCCCGGTGAGCATCAGGATCAAGTGCATGAACACCACAGCCAAGTGCATTGTGGTCCCTGCTGGACATTGCAACAATAATGGCAACAAAGGGAAGGTGGGGGAATACATTAATTAATAATAAAATTGGGGCTAGAGAGATAATGCAGCAGGTAGGGTGTTTGCCTTGCATGTAGCTGCCCAGGTTCAATTCCCAGCACCACAATAGAGTCCTCCAAACACTGTCTTGGAGTGATCCCTGGACATAGAGATAGGTGTAGCCCTGAGCGCCGCCAGGTGTGGGCTAAACCAAAATATTTATTAATTTTAAGGGTCGGGTGCATGTGGTCCCTGCTGTAGCTCATCAGGAGAGCAGCTGCCTTGTATGTGTGTGGCACTGGGTTCAATTCATAACAGTGCAATTCCTGTTTATTCCTAACAGATAAATAGATCTTTAATCTTTTTTTAATGAAAATTTCATTTTCACCATCTGGAGAGATGATACAGGGGTTAAGTGCATCCCTTGCATGCATTCAACGCTGTTCGATCCAAGTCCCACCCCACCTTCTCCAGTACCGCTGGGTGTTACTGTAGAGCCTCTTGGAGTCCTCGATCCAAGCAGCTGTGCATCTTCAGGTCCTAACATGGAATTGTCAGGCCAGGTTGGCCAAGAGTTGCCAGCACTAGCCCCCAGTCTCTTGAACAAACAGCCTTCTTAGCACAGTAGGCAGTGTGTCAATCTCTGATCATCTCTTGGGAATGACCAACTAAAGTGATACTTTTAAGAGGGACCACAGAGATAGTGCAAGGGCTGAGGGCCATATTTTGGATGCAGTATTGTCAGGAGCAGCCCTGTAAACCTCCAAGAATCCACCAGAATTATTCTAAGATCCCTTCAGTATTGCTTGAGGGGCCCGTAGAACAAAAAATAAAAATTTAAAAATGTTTTCTTTAAGAATATTATAATAAGAGCCAGGAAGACAGTCCAAAGACCAAATATGCATGTTTTCACACATAAGGTTGGTTTCACAACTCACACCACATACAAAAGCAAACCCTCTCCATGGTGTCCTAGCCATGCCCTGGGACCACTGAGTACCACTGAGTGTGACCCCAAAATAAACCAAACAATATATTGCAGTAATACAAACAAATATTACAGTAATGTCTCACATCGGTATTTACTTGTATTTGTTTAATGTTATCATTGCTTGATGTTCATAAAAAAACAATTTCCAGTTCCAATTATACCATGTATTTTTTTATATTACCTGTGGTTTTTTTTTTTTTGCTTGTTTGTTTTGATTTTGGTTTGAGGTCAAACACAGTGGTGCTCGGGATTTACTGCAGGCTCTTAACTCAGGAATCACTCCTGTGCTCTGGAGACTGCATGTGGTGCCAGGTCCTGCAAGACAAGTGCCCTATTAGTTGTACTATCTCTCTGCCCCATCTCTAATATTCTTCTTCTTTCACTTTTTGGGTCACACCCAGCAATGTTCAGGGGTTACTCCTTGCTCTGCACTCAAGAATTACTCCTGGTGGGGGGGGGGGGGGGGCTCGGAGGGTGGGGCGTTTCCCTTGCGCGGCGGCCGGTGCGGGCTGGGGGTGAGCCCGGCCTCCCATAGGCCCCCGAGCACCGCCAGGGGTGATTCCGTGTGCAGCGGCAGTAACCCCCCTGGTGTGACCCAAAAAAAAAAAAAATCTCCTGGTAATGCTGGAGGTCCATATGGCTTGATGGGGATCAAACCCAGGTAGGCCACATGCAAGGCAAAAGCATTACCTGCTGTGCTATTGCTCCAGCCCCTAATATTATTTTAACATAGGAATCACACCAAGTGAGGCTCAGGGATACAAGCTCACTCCCAGCAGCACTGGGGCCACTAGGGTGTTTCACCCAACACCCAGGGGTGCTGTGGGAAGAGCCATGAGGTGCCAGAGAACAAACTCCAGGACTTGGACAAGCAGAACATGTGTGCTCCCACCTGAGCTATCTCCCAGCCAGGTTGCTGATTATTTTGATAAATTCTGTAATATGATTTTATACAAATAAAACTATTCCCCTTTCTAGCATTCTGTTTCCATTCAGTTGTTGGTATAAAAAATTAGTTTTCTGGGTGTGAAGAGATAATACAGCAGGTAGGGCATTTACCTTGCACACAACCTACCAGGGTGTTTGATCCCTAGCAACACTTATGGTCCCCCAAAACCTCATCAGGAATTATCCCTGATTACAGAGCCAAGAGTAAACCCTGAGCATGTCAGGTGTCATTCAAACAAAAAAAAATAATTAGTTTCCATATTAAGTATATTATAGCTAATCACACAATACAGATAAGAATTATTGCAAAGTGCTGCAGCTGAGGGCACTCAGCTAGCTGTTCTGTTGATCTGTTGCAAATACAGTGCTAATGTATGAGAATCACAAATTGCAATACCCAAAGAGACACAGAAAAATGGATGCTCAGTGCTCTTGGGAAAGGACATTTCGTTATGCAAAAAAACCTATTATTGCGTTTGTAGCAGCTGAGAGGAACGTTCTGTCCATAATTATTTTGTTTTACTCCCTTACCTAAGCATTTTGCCACTCAAGCGTTCTTTGTCCTCTCAAAGATCAGTCTCCATGCTTGGCAGCAGTACAACCTCCAGACCTTCACAGCATTCTAATTCAGTCTTTAAGAAAGGTTTTTTAAGGACTTCTGTGGATGTACTTTCCTGGAACCTGAATAGCATTAGTCACAACAAAAGCTCTGCAGAGTTCTGGTCAGACTTCCCCTGCATAAGTACCAAATCAGTGATCAAAATGCCCTTCAGTGCTTTAAGGAAAGTAGCTTTTGTCTTCTGATGATTTACAAAGAGTTCTAAAGTCCAGGGTCTCTTCTTGCTGCTGCCTAAGGTACTGCCCTTTGTTTCCTGTTCTATGTCATAAGCAAAGTTATGGTAAGCGATCTCATTTCTGCCTTCTTCTGGAACTTCTCTGGGCTAAATGACTAGGGTGTCACGTTGTTGGGTTACCAAGTACTGCAGAATTCTACGCTCACTGAATAGTGTTCTCTGGAACAGCTGAATATATGCATCAGGTTTGTTCCTAAATATAGTGTATAAAGGTTTTCTCTCTTTTTTTTTTTCATGAAAATGTATCCTTTTTTCAAACTAAAATAGGGAGCCAGAGGGATAGTGGGGGGCAGGGAGAGGAGGAGAAAGGTGAATGTTTCTCAGGTGGCTGACTCTTCACCATATAGCCAGCACCATAAATGATCCTCTGAATCATGCTGGGAGAGATCCTTGAGCACAAAGCCCTGAGCAGAGCCAGGTGTGGCCCAAAGCTCCCATCCAAAAACAAAATGGTATTGTCTTTTGCTTATTTGAATTTTTTCATTTGTCTAGTTTGAAATTGATCAGGATTGAATTGACTGGAATGAATCATTAAATCAATGAGCACTGAATTGTATAAGCATTTGAGTTACAATTTACACATACTTTATTCAGTAAATATATTTGTTTTTTTTGCACACAGCCGACTGAGGTTTGATTGCTGGAAACCTGTTTAGTCTCTCAAATTCCGCTAGGAGTGATCCCTGAGCGTGAATCAGGGGTGAGCCCCGAGCACTGGCAGGTGCACCGCCTCGCCTCCCCCGCCAAAAAAAGTATACAGAAGAGATATATGAAGGGATCAAAAATTAAATTAAATAACACATAGGGGCCTGAGCAATAGCACAGTTGGTAGGGCATTTGCCTTGCATGCGCCCAGCCGGGTTCAATCCCTGGCATCCCATGTGGTCCCTCGAGCACAGCCAGGAGTAATTCCTGAGTGCAGAACCAGGAGTAACCCCTGAGCATTGCTGGGTGTAACCCAAAATGCAAAAAAAAATTAAAAATAAAAGATTCTCTTTTGCAGTGAGAGATAAACCCAAGGCCTTATACATGGCACTGTACTTTATTAATGAGTCATATCCTGGCTCTCATACACACACACACACACACACACACACACACACGTGTGTGTGTGTGTGTGTATAAATTTGTTTGTTTTTTGAGTCACACCCTGCGATGCTTAGGGGTTTTCCTGGTTCTACACTCAGGAATTATACCTGGCAGTGTTCCAGGGACCATATGGGATGCCTGGGATCAAACCAGGGTTGGCTGTGACAAGGCAAATGCATAAGCAGGTGGCAGACAGGAGACGGGCTTGTCTACACTCAGGGCTCTGCCCCATGGGTCCTGGATGGTTGATGGTCAAACATAGAAAAGAACTGGGCTCCCTTGGGTGAACCCAGAGCCAAGGAAGAGCATGGCAAGCTACCCGTGGTGTATTCGATATGCCAAAAACAGTAACAACAATGGACCTTATTCCCAAAGAATGGAGATGTTACTGGCACCTGCTCAAGCAAATCAATGAACAATGGGAAGACAAGTGATATGAGTGATATTTGTTTACTGGGAGCATAGATTTTGGCAAATTCTTCAAAACTGCTCAGACCAAAACTTAGTGAGACATAATCTCCTACACTTAAAGAGATCTTGAAGTCTGTCTAACTGCAAGGAAACAAAATCAATATTAATAAGTAGGACTACATAAAACTGAAATGCTTCTCGTGGCAAAATGACTATCTTTTATTAAACATATGGCACTGGGGCTAGAGCAATAGCACGGTGGTTAGAGTGTTTGCCTTACCACAGCTGACTTGGGTTCAATTCCCTGCATCCCACATGGTCTCCCGAGTACGGCCAGGAGTAATTCCTGAGTGCAGAGTAACCTGAGTAACTCCTGAGCATATCAAGGTGTGACCATATATATATATATATATATATATATATATATATGTCTATACCCCTGTTCTACACTACGCTATGTTGCTCAAGCTGGGCACCAGTAACATACTGTCCTGTCACATGCTAGTGTAGTAACAGGGGCATATATATATATATGGACTACATGGAACTAAAAAACTTCAACTCAAAAGAAGCTGTGGCCAAGATACAAATACAGTCCACAGTTGGGGGCCGGGCGATAGTACAATGGGTAGGGCATTTGCCTTTTTGCCTTGCATGCGGCTGACCCAGGTACGATCCCCCGCATCCCATATGGTCCCCTCAGCTCTGCCAGGAATAATTCCTGAGTGCAGAGCCAGGAGTAACCCTGAGCATTGCCAGGTGTGACCCCCAAAAAAAAAAAAAAACTTGACAAATATAGTCCACAGAGTGGGAAAGAATATTCACCCAATACCCACTGATAAGGGGTTAATATCCAGGATATATCAGGCACTGGTAGAACTTTACAAGAAGAAAATAGCCAAACCCATCAAAAAATGGGGAGAAGGAGTGAACAGAAACTTCCAAAAATGAAAGAAGTTCGAATGGCTAAAAGGCATATGAAAAAATGTTCATATCACTATTCTTTCCACATTCACGGTTGAAGTCAGCGAGCATTTGTGCCGCCTGGCTAATGTTTGGCGTTATTAGAACAATGTCATCAGCGAAGTGGAGGTGGTGCAGTTGCCAACCATTTATCTTCACTCCCATTCCTTCCCATTCTAATTATCGCATGACATTCTTGAGGGTGGCGCTGAAGAGTTAGGACCAGGTCCTTCCCAGGATCTTTCACATTATACACTCTATACAGTTCTAGGCAGGTTCTAGCCGTGGCCTGTCATCCCAGTGAGCCTAACAAGAAGCCAGGGGAACCCTCACACCATGAGGTCAGTCATTCTCAACATTTGAACTCCACAGCTTCTCAAAGATCCTCCTAAGGGAAAAACCGATCTCTCCCCATTGAGGCTCATCAGTAAATGCACGAGATGAGAGCCTACTACTTAGAGTGTACCATCTACATGGCAGTGCCTGGCAAGCTACCTGTGTTGTATTTGATATGCCAAAAACCAGTAACAATTATAGACCTCATTCCCATGAACTGAAGGAATTGTCTGAGGCTCTTAGTGTTCCTGGAGCAAGCAGATACCCTTGGGCTACCCTAGCTCACGACAGGATGTATGGAGATGTTACTGGTGCCTGCTGGAGCAAATTGATGAACACAGGGAAGACAAGTGATATAAGTGATATAAAATGAAGCCATTCTAAGCATGCAGATCACAAGCGGAGTTTCTCTTAAGGCTTTTGTGACAGGTATAAATACCTGGGGCAAGATGGAAACACAGACACAAAGACACACACACACACATGCACACGCACCACAGAGCCCTAAAGGGGCCTTGAAGGTCGTTAGCTTGTGAGGATGGTTACTGGGATGAGTGGATCAGAGCCCACCGCTCCAAGGTGCCTTTTCTTTCTTTTTCTTTTTTTTTTTTTTTTTTTTTTTTTTTTTGGGTCACACCCAGCAATGCTCAGGGGTTACTTCTGGCTCTGCACTCAGGAATTACTCTTGGCACTGCTCAGGGAACCATATGGGATGCCGGGCGCGAACCCCGGTTGGCCGCATGCAAGGCAAACGCCCTACCCACTGAACTATCGCTCCAGCCCCTTCACATGATACTTTTTAAGAGAAATTATCTCTCAAGTGTGTCCGTTCCAACTCTTGTAAGAAAGTTAAGGAATTTGCGGAATTTGAACGCATATAATCATGGTCTGAAGTGACCCACGCTGAACTCCTGGTTACAGGAATACCTCTTAAGCTAATATACTCAGCTGTCAGGTGGAAGCCTTATTTCCCAGCAGAATTTTCCACAGAATTTTCCAATCAGATATTCACTTGTGTGAAGGATTTCAGAAGTTGCAGTAAATTTCACCTTTTAAAAAAAAATTGAAGAAATAAAAAGGGGGAGCAGAGGCAAGAGCACAGCGGGGAGGGCGTTTGCCTTGCATGCAGCCGACCCAGGTTTGATCCCCAGCATTCCATATGGTCCCCCTAGCACCGCCAGGAGTGATTCCTGAGTGCAGAGCCAGGAGTAACCCCTGAGCATTGCTGGGTGTGATCCAAAAGGCAAAAAGACAAAACTTGTTAGTATTAAAATTTCTGAAGAATATTTCCTTCTAATGTTCCTTTAGTGTTTGTTGGGGTCTGCTGAGGGGAGTGTGATAAAACTCGTTTGGCTAAAACAGTATAAAAGTGTTCCCAGTCCACTGTCTGCAGTGGCTTGAGAACACCTGTGTAACTCTGTAAACCAGGGTCATAAATTCAGAGGCAGGGGTCCCAGCACTGAGCCTGAGGAAATTACATCTGCCGTATCTGCCGTGCAGGTTAGAGACCCAGAAACTGTTCCAGTCCCAGAACGTCGGGGCACTGCAGTCGGCAGGCGGTGCCCGAGAAGCGGGAATGCTGATCGGCTAATGTCGGGCACTAAGCGGCTAGTCTTAGGGCCTGGCTCTTGCCATCATCAGGCCCTAAGGGCGGGACCCAGAAGTGGGCTCCATTTTGAAGGTTTTAAAACTCCCGAAAGCCCAAATGTTTACATCCACCAGAGAGGAACACCTTTTGATAGACAGGAAGTGTGCCTGGCCTTCTGAATACTTCGTTGCAATGACTCAGGATGCTATTTGTGGTTTGCAGCCCCTCTACCCAGAAAATTTTGTGTAAAAGGCCTAAGCTATGCTCAGTAACGGAAACTGCTCTCCAGAACCCCCCATTGCCGCCGTGTCTTTCTTTCTCCCTTCCTCAGCAGTAGCAAGGCAGAGGCTTCTCCCAAGTCCTTCCCTCTCCTTTTCGCAGGCACGAAGTCCGGCATGATCTAGGTCTTCCTCATTGGTGCCAGGGGCTGCCGGCCAGGGCCCCAGACAGGCTAAATCCTACCAGAGGCGAAAAGATATGGTGAAGATGCCCCAGCTTGTCAGTGAGGTGGGGAAAAGGTGCATTTTTCTTTTCTTCCTCTTGGGCGTTTTCTCCCCTCTTGGCTCCTCATAGAACCATGTTCAGGCAGGGCTGGAGAGAGAGAAGAGGGGAGAGCATTTGCCCTGAACTCAGCTGGCCCGGATTTGATCCCCAGCATCCCTTATGGTCTCCTGAGCACTATAGGGAGCAATTCCTGAGTGCAGAGCAGGAGTAATCCTTGAGCACCGCCAGGTGTGACCCAAAAAGCAAATAATCACATAAAGGCGCACAGGCACAGCCGGGCAACACTGACCCATGAAGCTGATCCAGAGCGAAGAAAGGCGAGCGTTTCCTAGTGTTCCGACACGTGAGCCTTATCTTTCCTATTGAAAATTCCGTTTGCAGGGGACAGAGCGATAGCCCAGCGGGTAGGGCGTTTGCCTTGCACGCGGCCAGCCCATGCCAGCCCAGGTTCGATCCCGGCATCCCACATGGTTCCCCAAGCACCGCCAGGAGTAATTCCTGAGTACAGAGCCAGGAGAAACCCCCTGAGCATCGGCGGGTGTGACCCAAAAAGCAAAAATAAATAAATAAATAAAAATTAAAAAAAGAAAGAAAATTCCATTTTCAGGGCTCATTATTATATTATTATAGGTGACAAGAGTAACCCACCGGCATGGCAAAGCCTGGCAAGCTACCCTTGTCGTATTTGATATACCAGTAACAAATAACCAGTAACAATTATAGACCTCATTCCCATGACCTGATGGAATGGTTTGAGGCTCTTTATGTTCGGAAGTGAGCAGATGCCCTTGGGCTACACTAGCATGTGACAGGACGTGTATGGAGATGTTACTGGTGCCTGCTGGAGCAAATCGATGATCAACAGGAAGACAAGTGATACAAGTGCTCAAAGTCTTGCCTGGAAGAGTGAGTGAAGGAAAACATTGTCTGAACCGGGTGCGTTTGAAGTGCCATACATACCCGTTCTGAAATATAGATAAAGGCATTAAAGGTTAACATTGCCTTCCAAATGTGGATTTTATTTTGTGGATGATAAATTTTAGGAAGGTAGAATACTGCCTACATATTTTAGGAGTTTCCTTGTGGGGATGAATTGTCTGAAGATAGAATACTGCCTACATATTTTACAAATGGAAAAATTTTTGATTTCTACTTAATGATTTTTTAAGTTTTTAATGTATAAAATATTATTTAAAAAAGAACTAAATTGCACATAGATATTAAACTATAGAGCGCTGGTGACTGGTAGAAGAATGTTCTGTATGTCTTAATGGCTAAAGGTAGTATTTCTATATTTCTTTTTGGGGTGGGGACACACCATTAAGTGCTCAGGGTGGTCTCTGGGGACCATGTGGGATGCCGGAGATCAAACTGGGTCAGGCCTGTGCAAGGCAAAGACCCTGCCTGCTGTACTGTCCCTCCAGTCCTAGGATTTCTATGTTGAGCTCAGCCACTATAAGAATCTTTAGATTCTGATGATGTTTCCTCAATATTTATTTTTTGATTTCCATTGCTTTTCTGAGGTACAGCTCTTTAATTCTGCTCATCGCTGTTTTTCTCTTTCTCCTTACGACACCTGGCTTGAACGCATGGGACGTCATGCCTGCCAGGCAGTTGCTGTACTGCTGAGCTACGTCTCTGGTCCTGGAAGTGAGATAGTTTTACTTAGAGAGCCACAAGGAGGCTTAAGAGAGAATCACATTCAAGAAAGAACATGGGCTTCTGGGGGGGGCGAGCCAAGGGTAAATTCTGCAGAAAAGGGGAAGAGAGGAACGGTACATCTCAGGGTGACACCCCCCAGAATGCAGACTGTGACCCGACCATTCTTTATGAAACAGGAGGATGATAAGAAAAATACAAAACAAACCTGGTTTCCATAACAGGACAAGGTTTATTTTTAACAGATAAATTTGTTTGATCTGTTTGTGACTTTTGTGACTCTTGGCTTCATGCTTGGGTCTTTAATCTTTTCTGACTACACAGCATGTGGTGTCTTTATCTTGAAACAAATTAAATTTTGCATGAGCCTTTTAATACAATTAAAATTTAAATGCAAGGAAAAGTTTTTATAGATACTGTACCCCAAGAACTGCTCTGGAATCCAAAGATGTGTTAGTCTCCACTGTGAGTTTCTAGGTCAGTAGGGAAGTAAGGCAATACAAAGCAAGAGTGTAGAAAGAAAAAAAAATAACTAGGATTTACCTTTGTACAAAATGTTTGATGGGCTTCCATGAAGCTGCAGAAATTAGGAAAGGCAACGTGAATCTGTGATCTGGAAGGGGAAAATCAGGCAGACCACCTGAGCTCTATAAATGCAGGTGAGTCTGCTATCGAGAAAGAGAAAATCAGGCAAACCACATGAGCTCTATAAATGCAGGTGAGTCTGCGATCTAGAAGGAGAAAATCGGGCAGACCATGTGAGCTCTATAAATGCAGCCACCAGCCTTGTACTTGGCTGACTCCTCTTCTCTTCAAACCTCCAACCCACTCAAATCTGTCTTGCTCCTTCCTGGATCTTCTGCTTCGTGAAGGAAACCAGGTGAGGCATTTCCTTCCCTTCAAATAATCATTGTCACAGGCACAAACTTATTTTGACCAAGTCCTTCCTCTCTGCCACCATGGGAAAACCTGTCCTCATGAGTTCTCCGTGCAGCCCTCTTTCCTGAGAGCCCCTAGTGTGGGCTACAGCTCGCCTCTGCTTTGAGCCCCTTCATTCCCGATTCTTCCTCATTCAAATCTTTGTTTATCTCAGAATACGCCAATGGGAGATGTTTGTATAGGAAGAACCCCACATAATCTGAGGAGTTAGAGTTCTGTGCTGATGAAGGGATCAACGGGAGCATTAGGGACAAAGCGGCTTGCTCCAGATAAAGATGAGAGTTCACTGGCCCCCAAAGTGCTACTTGAGGATGCTTCTATAGAGGCCATTAGTGGGAGGAACAATTCAAACAAGTTTTTTTTCTCAGAAATTAGTGGTTTTATTGTAGTTCACTTTTACGGTTTCGACAGAAAACAAGTTACTGTTGTTTTAATTTTGTTTGGTGGCTGAGGTAGCATGGTAACGAAAGTGCTCACTTTCAAGGCCTTCATGAAAACAGTAACTGTACACCACCAGAAACATTCTCGCAACCCTGAGATGCCCATACCCCAGGCATAAGAAAAATGGCAATACCAAAAAAGGACATTCACAGAATGCAGGATTTATGACGTTTTGATGATTTGAGCAGCCTTCGAGGGGCCATCAGACACGCGGCATGACCATTTTTAGAAAGCTCGTGTCTGCTGCAGCTTTGCAAATCTTCCTTCAGAACTGGCTTCTCCTGCCTCTTCCATGGGAGTCCCCCAGCCTCCCCGACAGCTCCAGCCTCTTGCCAGTTCTTGGCACTTTTCACCCTGAGCCCGATTCATCCCTCCTGCTCGACCCCTTCTCTACATGTCTGTCCCACTTGGCCAGGCTCAAAGTCAAGCTCTGCATGAGCAACCTCTGGGGACACTCCCGGAACAAGGTCAGCTCTTTGGCAGTAGCAGCAGCCCATTCTCACTCACCGTGTGGCAGGACATGCCTGAAGACATTCAGGGCTGACTTTACTGTGCCTAGCTCCTGGGAGCTCATCTGATTTAGAAGCATGTGTTCCACATCTGAGCACATTTTTTGTACACATAGAAGGGGGCTAGTCCTAAAAGCAGAGTCCAGAGAGAGCACCCCCTGCCCCATCTCAAACAAAACCTGACCAAGCACCCCTGGCCTTGCAGACCAGGTGGCGAACACTCACCCCACTCTCACCATTCCCACTATGGCATTAGGCAGTGGGCCCCGCCCCACTGTAGAAGGAGGGACACCGAGCATGAGACTCAGCCCACAGACTCAGGCTCCCTCCTCGTGATCCCCACATAGCATGTGACAGGCAGGTGATGAGCCATTGTAAGGGAAGGAGAAAACTTATGAGGAGGGGCAAGATCTATATCTTAAGCCATCAATAAACTCGGATAGCAATTGGACAGTGTCTGCTAAAGTTTTCATGAAATTTCATTTTTCCTTTTTGTTTCTGAGCCACACCTATTGGTGGTGAGAGGGTACTTCAGGGCTGGCATCATGCAGTGTATAGTTAGAGCCCTTTCAGCCCATGAAATGCCTAGTTGTGTGGTCTCTGCACTGTAGGGCAGGTGCTATCTGAGGGGGCTGCGCCATGAGTATCCCACTATTCCTAGTCGTCCTGTAGAAATGAGGAAACTAGAGCTCAGGGATATTCCAGTCCACAGAGACAAAGCTGGGGTCTCCGCATTGGCAATGCAGAGACAGAGCATGGCGAAACCTAACTGCTCTGTGGTCCTGCCACACCCCCACCCCGGAATCATGGGGGAGTAGAGTGTGTGGACACGTCCAGATCTGCGGTAGGTAAATGCTAATAGGCAGCAGGTTTTCCTCCAGCATTAGAGATGGAGGATGCAGCCAGGAGAAAAATCAACCAAAAAGAACCAGCTGAAAACTGAGGGCCCAACCCGGGTGTCAGTCCAAGTCTGGCAGCAAGTGTGTGGTTCAGGCGTCCCAGCAGCTGCAGAAGCCGTGGTGCTCTCTGAGGGCAGCGTGGTCTCTCTGGGTTGTCTGCATGGCAGCAGGACCCTGCGCCTCCCTGGGTTGCCCCAACACAGCAGAACAGCCTGGGTGACTGAGTGAACACACCTGAGACTGGGAAGGGCACGACAAGAGCATCAGCCTATTTGGATCTTGGGGGACTTGCTTTGTGATGTGCAGCCTCTCTCTGTCCTCGCTTGATAGGAAATAGCTTCTCTCTCCCTCCCTGATAAGTCCACCGATCTTCAGGGATGTGATCCTCACTCCTGGGACTTCAATTGACCCCTCTCTCCTCCTAAAGGTCTATCCCTGGATAGAGTCTCACACTGGGGATTAGAAGATAAATTTGCAGAAACTGTAGAGTTAGAACAGCTGGTAAAGGGCTGGCCTTGCAAGTGGCCAAACTGAGATCATTTCCTGATATTCCATATGGTCCCTGATCCCTACCAGGAATGATCCCTAACAGCAGAGCCAAGAATATGGGTGTGAGAAAAGTAGAGGGATATTGAGAGAGAGAGAGAGAGAGAGAGAGAGAGAGAGAGAAGAAGGAGAGGAGGCAGAGATGAAAGGAAGGAAAGAAAGAAATGTAGGAATTAAGGAAGGAAGTAAAAGAGGGAGGGAGAGAGAGGAGGAATAGAGAGAAGGGAGGAAGGTAGGAAGGAAAAGAGGGAGGGAGGTGGAAAGGAGTGAGGGAAGAAGTGAAGAAAGAAATTAAATTGACATGGGGGACAGTGCAGTCTGTAGCTGTTCAGTTTATTCCCGTTCAATGATGAGTGATGGTTGGGGATGGGGAAAGTGAACGGCTCCAGAACTAATATATACACTGGATGTGCCCTGAAGTAGCTCACCTCATCCATATGTGCATGATAGGCTGTAATGGTTGTGCCTCAGAGCCAGTGGAGGATTCGAGGGAAACCTTGTGTAGGAATCCTCAGGCAGCTCATTGCAGCTCTCAGGAAATGTCCCACCCTTGCCTTGAAGGATATGTAAATCACTGTTCCTACACATATAGAACCGTCCTCACTTGGGATTTAGCTTGTACTGCTACTAAAGTAATGACATCAATACTTACCACTCCCAGGAAGGGAAACAGTTACTATTTTTGTTCCATAGTTTGTTGATCTTTGTTCCAGAGATCAACTAAACAGCATCTAGAGAGTAGAAGAGTGTAGTAGGGTGGAGCTACACCCTACTACAGGTCTAAACAAATAATTATGCCAAGGACTAATCCCTTCTTCCAAGATTTTCTCTTATGTGGAAACACTGGAGAGAGAGAGAGGGAGGCTGGTATACAGTAACGCATCTTACTATCGTGGGCTTTGTGTAATCTAGATGGTACCCACCTGGTTCTGGTGGGGGGTGGTGACACCTCCACTACAGAGACCTGTCCTCACCTAGTCCAGGCACCACACAGCCAACTTGGCCCTGAGGCTCTCCTGAGGCCAGATGTTACTTGGTATACAACATTCTGATTCTGCTAAAAAGTACACTCACTCCTCTTCCTAACGACACCCAACTCTCAGAAGCAAACAGTACTCTGGATTCCAATAACATAGATTATTTTATGTTTCTGGTATTTGAAAGAAATCAACACTTTTAGAACATTGATGTCAATATTTTCCCAACACGATAAACATTCCCCAATGCACAATTTCTCTCACTTCCAAGTTCTCTTGAAGAACTCTAGGAAAGCGTAGTCAAGAGAGCTTTTCTCCTCTAATCTTCTTTGGTCTTCCCTGTGACTATCATTATGAGGTAAGCATGATTCCATGCCATTGGATTTATTCCTAAATTTCATACCTGCCTATAGATAGAGGAAGGGAAGTTAGAAAATAAACTCACATGTTTATGTTTTTTTTTTATTTTGAACCTGATGAAAAGAAATGACTGTGTATTGGCATACAGTAATCGCCTTACCCAACTTCATGGTGCCTAATTCAATTTTAGAAAGTATGAGCATATTGATGCCTGATTCTATTATGGAATTTATGAGCATATAAATGTTACACAGTGTAAAGAAATGACATGGTTTTGGAGTGAGACTCTGCAAATCCATCTTTAATGATGATTGGATGTTTTTAATCTGGTAGGTGAGAGGAGAGATCAGAGAGAGCATCTCAGGAATGCATGAAGGGGAAAGATATAAACATAGCCCCATATGAAGGGATGTTTAGACAAAATCAGAGCAGAATTAGGCACTCAACTCTATTCACACAGGAACAAAGCAGATCTTGTAAGAAGGTGGCACAGAAGTCAATCCATTTGCAACAGGGGTAGTATCCAGGTCCTTGGGATCAACCACAGATTTCAAGTTAAATTTCTGTAAAATAGTGGTCAGGAATAAGAACAGTTCCATGCGGGCCAGACTTTCTCCTGCACAAGAACGTTTTCCTGAAGAGAGCAAATACATAGATTAGTCCTTGAACTCTGTTCTGGCTATCAGAAAAAGAATATGCAATAACTATATAACTATTTAAAGAATGGTTGACAGAGAGAATAAAAAGCAGTACTATTTGACAAAAGAATGAAAAGTTGATACACACATATGCACACATGCACACACATTGCCTAACATCTTTTTAAAGGTATCATTTAAATTGTTATTGAGATGAGCATAAGGAAATAACTTTAGTAATTTTACATTATGATTCCAGTTTTCATATATAAGGTTTCCACTGATGTTTTCCTAAAAACACCTAAAACTAGTTGTTCTTTCTATTTCTTGTCTGATATTCAATGATCTGTCCATTTTCTCAGACTCTTCCCTACTCTAACTATTCATGTCAATAATCTCCAATACATCATGAAATTTCAAGTTTTATATCACAATGTTCCATTATTTTAGAAGTAATTTTCTTACATTTGTCTTTCATTCAAAAACTCTTTCTGAATTTGGAAAAACTGAATGAATTCTCTAAAATGTCAGTGATCTGGCCCAGTAATGAAGGTGTATCAGAAGGAGGGAAAATGCCTGGGCACTGAGATTGTTACCTTGGTAAAGAAGAAATATTCTACTAGCTCTAGAGTGAGTACTGTGTTATTTTCAGCAAAGCCTTTGTAACTTTACTGTTGTTGTACCGAGGAAACATAATTCAATACCTGCTGAAAAAGCCAAGAAGTAGTCACTTTTCTTAAATTTTCCACTCTCATCCAGAAAGTGGCCTGGGTCAAACACCTTTGCATCAGGGAATTCTTTGTCATCATGCAACACAGAGGTCAGTGATGTAATTACAGTTGTGCCCTGGAACAAAACACATCAAATCTGAGTCATAAAGCATTTATGAGCTGGAAGAAATGTACAGGAGAATATTAAGCAGCGAGGGATTTCTCTTTAATAAATGGTACTGGAAAAACTGGATACTAGATGCAAAAATATGAAAATAGCATATTACCTAACATCATAAATAAAAATTAATTCAAAATAGATTATGGTGTCGAGTGTAAGACCAGAAGCTATAAAACACATGGAAGAAAAATAGGAGTGAGAATATTGGCCTATGCTATCTTTGTTTACTCAGCTCCAAATGGCAAAGAACAAAAATAAAACTAAGGAACGTGATTGCATCAAACTATAAACCTTTTCCTAAGTGAAAGTAACAATGATAAAACAATGAGGCATCCTAATGAATGGGAGAATCCAGTTGGACACTTGGATGATAGGTCATTGGATCTCGAGAATATCATGCTAAGTGAGATTACTCAGAAGAAGAGGGACAGACACACAATCTCTTTCATATGAAAATGCAAAGAAATAAATATAGGTTAAATAA
Source organism: Cryptotis parvus (assembly GCA_021461705.1). Classification (NCBI taxonomy): domain Eukaryota; kingdom Metazoa; phylum Chordata; class Mammalia; order Eulipotyphla; family Soricidae; genus Cryptotis; species Cryptotis parvus. The sequence continues at coordinate 26,777 of JAJIBD010033757.1, read as the reverse complement.
GTGACCAATGGTAGTTGAGGGTTGAGTTATGCATGAAATTCAAAAGTACTGTAAACCACAGTGCCTAAAATAAAAAATCAGTTTCCATCACCTCTAAATTAAAAAAAAAAAAACAAATATAAAGAATGAAGTACCATTTTACTCCTGTGAAAATGGCTAAAATTTAAAGATATGGAACAACTGTTGACTATCATATGGAGATAAGGGAATTCTTATAATTTCACTGCTAATCATTTTGGTATTTCCTCAAAAAGCTAAAAATAAGATTTTCATATGATCCAGTACTTGCTAAAAAATGAAAACTGAAATCAAATAAATGCATAATATGTAGATACACCCTTATTTGATTACAACATTATCCACTTGGTGGGTTTCACATGCTGGAACCAGTCAAGTGTTCATTGGATGATTAGATGAAGTATATGTGGTATATATTCACAATGGGGTACTAAGCAGCATTTTATTTTATTTACAATGCTATTTATGATAGGGTTTTATGCATCCAACATTATAACAACACACCCTTCACCAGAGAACTTTTCTCCACCATTGTTTAAGTGGAATGGAATGTGGTAGAGGTGTCATTTAAACATATTCTGTTGTCTTTAATCAGTTATTCCCTTATTACATTTCTTTCTATGTAACATATTAGAGATCATTATGTATCTGTCCCTCTCCTACTAGCCATAGATTTTTTTTTTATTTTTCGGGGTCACACTCGGCAATGCTCAGGGGTTTCTCCTGGCTCTACACTCAGGAATTACTCCTGGCGCTACTCAGGGGAACATATGGGATGCCGGGGATCGAACCCTGGCTGGCACAGGCCGGCAACGTGCAAGGCAAACGCGCCTACCTGCTGGACTATTGCTCCGGCCCTAGATTTTTAAAACTGAAACTTTTGTCTTTTTTTCCAAAAATATGTGAAAGGCATTTTTTGAATATAAAATCTTGCTATTTAAAACACCAACATAGAGAGTATCATGCCCAGAAAAACAGCAAATTGGATAGCTGCATATTTTCACATATCTCAACTGGTACATACCAAAATCTACTAAGTATTTCAGGGATTTTTGGAGGGCCACATCTGACAGTGCTCTGGGTTTACTCCAGGTTTTGCAATCAAGGATTTCTCCCTGGACCATATGGGGTGCCAGGGGTCAGACCTAGGTTGACTGCATGCAAAGCAAGTGCTCTACCCTTTGCATTATCATTCTGGGCATTAAGATATTTCAAAGACACAGCTAAGAGGTCATAAGAAGAAAAGTGGAGATGGGACTATAAGAAAATAAACCCCTATTAGGAAAAAGCATTCACTGATATTATAAGACGCAATATTTTGAGAAAGAAAAATTGTAGAACAAAAATCTCTTAGGAATATAAATACAAAAGACCTGAAGGACCAGCACTTGGGATTTAGGTGCTTGCCTTGCATGGGCAACTCCAGTTCAAATCCCAAGCATTGCACATGGTCTCCCTGACCACCATAGCACGACCAGGTGAGACTCAGGTCACACTTACCCAAAAAGGTCCTGAACAAAATGTAGACAAATAAATCAAATTGTTTTTGCATACTTAAAATATGAATGTTTAGAAGGGAAAAAATTGTCAATACTCAATCTTATCAAGAGGTATAGAAATAAAAAGTAGGTACAGAAATCATTATGAGAAAGTTATATACCTTTTATAATAAGAAATTATAACAAATAGATTAACCCAAATCTAAAAAGAATATCTATTAAAATGTACGCAAAGCAGTATTCCCAAAAGAGATATTAAACTTATGCATTCCTGTCACTGTATCACTGTCTTCCCGTTGTTCATTGATTTGCTCGAGCGGGCACCAGTAACATCTCCATTAGTCCTGTCACATACAAGTGTAACCCGAGGGCATCTGCTTGCTCCAGGGACAGGAAGAGCCTCAAACCATTCTTCAGGTTATGGTTTGAAATTTCCTCAAACCATTGTGGAATTGAGGTCCATAATTGTTACTAGTTTTGGACATAACAAATAAAACACAGGTAGCTTGCCAGGCTCTGCCATGTAGGTGGTATACTATGCATTCCTACAATTCAGAAGTAAAAGGGAAGTTAGTACCAGACAGCTGGCAATATGTTTGGAAACTGCAAAGCAGAAGCACTTAGTAAACATGAATGAATAATTACACCAGAAAGCATCCACTATAGCATAACCAGAAAATAAATATCTCATATAACTAGAATGAATTATCACTAGATGATGCCTGATTAACGAACCTATGTATTGCATTTTGAAAGTGAGTAGCCAAAAGCGAATGGCATTGGTGTAACTGGGAGAAGGGAAGTAAGAATAAGTCATAATAATTGCAGAATGAAAGACTATGGCAGCAGATTAAACACGAAACAGGGAAGAAAAGATCTTTGGAGTCATCCATATTTCTAGCACTCCTGAGTGTAACTCCCCAGAGAAGAGGAAGACTGACCCACTTTTTTTTTAAGTACTTTTATTATACCACCGTAATATATATAATTACAAAGATGTTCATATTTGGGTTTTGGTCATACAGTGTTCCAGCACTCATCCCCTCCATCAGTGCCCATCTCCCACCAACAACATCCCCGGTTTCCTCCCCCCTCCCCAGCCCCCCTCCATGGCAGGTTCTTTATTTCTTTCTCTTTCTCTCTATCTCTTTCTATTTTCCTTCTCTTCCAGATTGTGGATTACAGAGCCTACATTAAAGGGTTGTCATGTATATCTTTTTGCCTGTATTTAATGCTCAGTTCTAGGTTGGTATTAGTACTTTCGACAATTGTTAGCACGCTGTTCCATTTTCTGTCTTAACTAGCTTCTGACTCCCACACATTTTTGACAAAGACCTCCTGATACATGTTTCACTTGACCTTGGATATTGGTATCTTAATATGTACATATATATTTATGTCATGCAAATAAATGCAGTCATTCTATATCTGTCTCTCTCCTTCTGGCTAATTTCACTCAACATGATCTTCTCCATGTCCATCCATTTATAGGCAAATTTCATAACTTCATTTTTCCTAACAGCTACATAGTATTCCATTGTGTGGATGTACAAAAGCTTCTTTATCCAGTCATCGATTCCCGGACACTCTGGTTGTTTCCAGATTCTGGCTATTGTGAATAATGCTGCTATGAACATAAAAGTAGGGATGGAGTTTCTGCTGTGTGTTTTTGGCTTCCCAGAGTATATTCTCAGGAGTGGTATGGCTGGTTCAAATGGGAGTTCAATTTCTAGTCTTTGGAGGAAAGTCCATATTGTTTTCCAGAAAGGCTGTGCCAGCCGGCATTCCCACCAACAATGGATGAGTGTCCCCTTTTCCCCCACATCCACGCCAGCACTTGTTGTTGCTCTTTTGGATATGTGCCAGTCCCTATGGTGTAAAATGATATCTCATTGTTGTTTTGATTTGCATCTCTCTGATGATTAGTAGTGATGAGCATTTTTTCATATGCCTTTTGGCCATTCAAATTTCTTCCATGCTGAAGTTTCTGTTCATTTCTTCTCCCCATTTTTTGATGGGGTTGTTTGTTTTCTTCTTGTAAAAAGTTCTACCAGTGCCTGATATATCCTGGATATTAACCCCTTATCAGATAGGTATTGGGTGAATATTCTTTCCCATTCTGTGGACTGTCTTTGTATCTTGGTAACTGTTTCTTTAGAGGTGCAGAAGCTTTTAGTTTCATGTAGTCCCATATGTTTATCTTTTCTTCTAGTTGCTTTGTTAGTGATGTTTCACCTTTAAAGATACCTTTAGCTTCAATGTCATGGAGGGTTTTTCCTATATTTTCTTCAATGTACTTTATGGATTCAAGTCTGATATTGAGATCTTTAATCCATTTTGATCTGATTTTTGTGCATGGTGTTAGACACAGGTCCAAATTCATATTTTTTACATGTCGCTGCCCAGTTTTCCCAACACCACTTGTTGAAGAGGCTTTCCCTTACTCCATTTTGGACTTTTTGCACCTTTATCAAAGATTAAATGATCATGTGTTTGAGGTTGGGTGGTCAGGCTCACTTTTATCTGTAAATAGATTCTTGGACCAGAGAGTTAATTCCAGTGATTTTCACAGTCATGGCGTGGCACTGAGTTCCTATTCCAGTCCTCTGAGATTAAGGGAAGTCTGCTTCTTTCAAGGCTAAGAGACAGTGACTGCAACAGAAAGCTGCCCCACAGGTCATTAGGCCTCAGCAGCATGGGTGTGTGGATCTAGCAGTGGGGAGGCCAGTAACTCAGACACTCAAGTTTCAACACCCAAGTTTCCAGGATTCCAGAGAACTGTTCATTAGAACAAGTAAAAATACAACTAGCATGGGTCAGAGTGGCAGACTCAGATACTGAATCTCATAGTTTTTCAAGCACTAGCATAGCTGATTGTGTCCCCTCTTCTGGAGCCATGGAGAAAAGGGAAATCTATGTTTGGAGGGAACAGTAACCTGTGGCTAGATCTAGAGGAAAGATTAGACACCTGAGAATTTGTGAACAGATTGATAACCAGGTTATAAAAGTAGTTTATAACTAGGCTGACAAAACCCCTGGGACAAAAACTGAAGAAAATTTCCACCAGATTAACCCTTCTGCACACCTGCGACTTGAAAAATAGAACAGAACTCAAACTGTAGCCATTACACCTCGTACTAAGAAAAAGATTCTGAAGCAATTAAAAAAAAATCCTAATCACTGAGCATTGAATATAGGAAGAAAGATGTACATGATGATCTCTGAATGTGTGTATTGCAATCCACAATGTGTAAGAGAAGAGAGGGGGAGAGAGAGAGAGGAGATAGGGAACTTGCAATGGAGGCGGGCTAGGGGAGGGGGGAGGGAAGTGGGGACATTGGTGGTGGGAAGTGGGCACCGGTGGAGGGATGGGTGCTGGAACACTGTATGACGGAAACCCAAACATGAACATCTTTGTAATTGTATGTCACATGGCGGTGTAATAAAATATTTAAAATAAAAAAAAATCCTAATCATGGACCAGAGTACAGTATGTAGGACCTTTGCCTTGCTTGGATTTGATCCCTGGAATATCATATGTTCCCTTGTGCACTGCCAGGAATAATTCCTGGGTACAGAGCCAGTTTTGCCAGTCCTGAGCATTGCCAGGTGTGACACCCAAAAAAACTCAAATATTAAAAAAAATGAATAAAATGAAACCTATAAAGAAAAATAAAGCAAGAAGACTTTATCTTATTGAAGATAATCAATTAAATTTAATATAAAATTCCAATATTGACTCAAATAAAGTAGAGAGATAAAATAAAATTAAAAAATAATTGAAGATGGGGCCGGAGCGATAGCCCAGCTGGTAGGGTTTTGCCTTTGCATGCGGCCGGCCCATGCTGGCCCGGGTTCGATCCCCGGCATCCCATATGGTCCCCAAGCACCGCCAGGAGTGATTCCTGAGTGTAGAGCCAGGAGAAACCCCTGAGCATTGCCAGGTGTGACCAAAAAAAAAAAAAAGAAAAAAAAATAATTGAAGATACTGAAAATTCTCAGAATCCAAAGATGAAGCACTGTAGATGAAAAGAAGAGGAGAATAGAGACCGTATTTAAAGGAATATCTGAGAACTTCCCAAACAAAAGAACTAGAAAAGCTGTAGAAGTCTAGAAAGATGGTAGAAAACATAAATGTCTAAATGTAAACAAAAAACAATCCATTATCAAATTATTAAATTTTCAAAAGTCAATGTTAATAAGCTATTAAAATAGAAAGACTGTAAGGTTTAAAATAAACTGATAATACAGCTAGACAATCACCACTGAAGAATTCTTTAACCTAATAAATACAAATGAGATAAGAGCTGAACACACACTTCTCTAAAGAAGACAAAAAAATGCTCAACAGGCATATGGATAAAATACCTTAAATTACCTAGTATCAGAAAAATACTAATGGAAAAAGATACCACCTCATATTTTTCTAAATATATATATATATATTAAATATATATTAAAGCCAAAAGCAATATTTCTGTTAAGAATGTAAAAGAAAGGAACTCTCAATCACTGTTGAAATAATTGTAAACTGGTATAGCATCAATGAAAACAATATAAAGATGTCCCCCAAAATTTATAATAGAACTCCCATAGAACCAGCAATTCTGCTGTATCTATCTAAAGAACATTCACAGAAATACTAATTCAAACATATATTCATTGGAGCTAGAAAGACAGCAGTGAGACTCTTGTCTTGGACATGACCAAACCAGGTTCAATTTCCAGAACTTCATATTGTCTGTCTGAGAATTGCCAGGAGAGATCCATGAGGACAAAGACAAAAGTAATACTGAGCACACCCAGGTGTGGCCAATAAAAATCAAAAGATATATGAACATCTATATTAACTGTAACCCATTTACAGTAGCTAAAAACTGGAAATATCACAAGGACATTCTGATTCCAAATATCACAAGAATGGATAAAGATGGGCATAGATATCACTTCACTTGATCACTTGATATCCCGTTATTCATTGATTTGCTCAAGCAGGCGCCAGTAACGTGTCCATTTGACCCTATCACGTGCCAGTGTAGCCCAATGGCATCTGCTTGCTCCAGGAATACGAAGAGCCTCAAACCAATCATTCAGGGTCTTAATGAAGAAGTATGACCAACTTGTAGGTGGGCAGCTACGTGATCTTTTGATATCCCATGGGATCCAGTCAGTAATGGCTCTAGTCCAGTGGTCATCTCCAAATCACATTACATGTCCAGCCCATCTGATTTTCAATGCCTTGGCAAACAAGACAACGTCTCTGACTCTCGGTCGCCGACAGAGGTCAGAACTCTGGATATCTTCTCTCAATCCAGTGAGGCATGATATTCCAAGCATAGCTCTTTCGATTCCTCTTTGGGAGACCTAAATAGTGTTCTCATCCCGGTTTCATAGTGCCCAGGTCTCTGGGCATATGTTAATAATGCAGGGAGAATGGTGGAGTCAAAGAGATGTGCCCAGAGCCAGAGGTTCTTTGTCCTTTTAGCTATTTCTTCGATGCTCTTGAAGGCTTTCCATGCCACTTTCTTCCTCCTGCGCAGCTCAGGTTTTAGATTGTTCATCATGTTGAGTTCTCCTAGGTACACATAACTGCTGCATTCAGAGATGTTCGTTCCATTGAGAGTGAATGGAGCATCACTGGAACTAGTTTGTTTTTGATAAACATTATTTTGTTGAGATTCAGCTGTAGAACTATCATTCCACATTCTCGGTCAAAGTCAGTCAGCATTTATGCCGCTTGGCTAATGTTTAGTGTTATTAGAATGATGTCATCAGCGAAGCAGAGGTGATGTAGTTGCTGATCATCTATCTTCACTCCCATTCCTTCCCATTCTAATTGTTGCATGATGATCTTGAGGGTGGCGCTGAAGATTTTTGGTGAAATGGTATCACCCTGCCGAACCCCTCTTTTGACATCAATGATCACTTTGGCACCATTGCGGCAACATGGGAAGATGCCATCATTGACAACATTGATGAAGAATACAACTGACTGGTTCAGCACTTCCATGATTGTACAAAGAACACCGAAAAAGAGAAAGCCACAAAAGGATGCCTATCTTCAAACACTCTCAAGCTCATTCGCCAATGTGGCAAGGCGTGAGCCTCGGGCAACCAAATGCTAACATCCAAGCTCGCAAAGCAGTGCAGAGAAGCGACAAAGGAAGATCTCAAAGAGAGAAGAGCAGCAATACTGGCCAATGCAGCAGAAGCCAGGAAAAGTGTTCTCAAAGCCCTCCTGTCCTTCTTCGCCAACTATAAGACCAAGATGACTGCCCTCCGTCCTGATGGATCGATCATATCTTCCAGAAAGGAATGGAGAAGAATATCCAGGACTTCTACTCAGATCTCTTTGATAGCCACATCCACCTGCTACCAAATTCTGCAGGATGGATATGTCATTCCCAATGTTCTCCCTTCTGAAATCCGACATGTCATTTTGTTGGTAAAGAAGTGAACAGCACCTGGCCCAGACAGAGTCAGACCCGAACACCTGAAGAATCTGCCATCAGTGCTATCATTACACTAGCTCGGCTCTTCACATGCTACCTGTCTGAATGCAAGGTGCCTTCCCAATGGAAAGCCAGCAGGATGGTTCTACTGTTCAAGAAGGAGGCATCCACAACATTGGCAACTATCTCCTCATCTGCCTGTTGTCTGTCAACTAAATCTGTTCACGTGAGTCATCCTGAACAGGACTGGCAGAACATTAGATGAAGGACAACCATGCGAGCAAGCTGGCTTCCAAGAAGGATTCAGCACAATCGACCATATCCACAAGGTAACCAAGCTCATTGAGGTTTATAGGAAGTTCAAGAAGCTGCTCTAACAGTCAATTGATTTAAAGAAAGCCTTTGTGGGCCGGTCGCGATAGCCCAGCAGGTAGGGCATTTGCCTTGCAGCGGCGCGGCCCATGCCGGCCCGGGTTCAATCCCCGGCATCCCATATGGTCCCCGAGCACCACCAGGAGTGATTCCTGAGTGCAGAGCCAGGAGTAACCCCTGAGAGTCACCGGGTGTGACCCAAAAAAGCAAAAAAAAAAAAAAAAAAAAAAAAAGCCTTTGACCGAATTTGGAGCAGGGATTTGAACTCCTCTGCCCTTTCCTCCACCTCCATGTCGGTAGGCGTGGCTGCAAGCTCACAGCCACCACAGCCAACAGCCAGAAGAGAGACACTCCAGACCAACAGCTGCACATCTTGGCCTCACATGTGGAGCAGCCCATGGAGTTCCAGAGGAAGTAAAAGACTCGGCCAGCCTCTGACCATATCCTACATTGCTCCGAGACCACTCACACATGCAGGGGGCCACACTGGCTGGACTTGGAGTGGGGATTTGGGCTCCTGCAGTCATTCCTCCACCTTCATGTCAGTAGGCATGGCTGCGAGCTCACAGCCACCACAGCCAACAGACGGAAGAGAGACACTCCAGACCCACAGCTGTGCTGGTGCATGGCCACACAGCAGTCGCGTGACAATCTTAGACAGTAATGGAAAATAATGGAAGTTAGGACCAGGTCCTTTCCAGGATTTCACATTTATACACTGTAATGGTCATTCTGTTGCAACAAACTGGGAAGTTATGGGAACTGGGGAATTATAATGTCACACTAGAACTCACTATTGAATATGCACATAGAGATCATAAACCGTTAATATCTGTAGGACAAGCCACAAAGTGTAAGAGAAGAGAGAGAAACACAGGGACAGAGGCAGAGAGCTAGAAAGAGAAAGAATATGTGCCCGCAATAGGGGCAGGCTGGAGTAGTGTTGGGGAGAATGTTCGGTTGTGGGTGGTGGGAATGGGGTACTGGTGGAGGGATGGGTGTCGGAACACTATATGACAGAGACCCAATTATGAACATCCTTGTAATTGTATATCTCACAGTGGTATAATAAAAATTAAGGGGGGAAAAATAAAATAAAATATAAAAAAATAAAAATAAAGAAAGCCTTTGATTCTGTTGAGATTGAAGCAGTCATCAAAGCCCTAGTCAAACAGGGCATTCAAACCCAATACATCAAGATCCTTCGTGAGCTATATTATGGATTCACCACCAGGGTATAGAAATACATAATGAAATACTACTCAGCCATTAGAAATATTGAATCTTTCTTTTTGCTACTACATGGATGTAACTGGAACAGTTATGATGGTTGAAGTAAGCCAATTTAGAATAAACACATTAAACCTCATTCATCTGAGGAACATAATAAAAAAGCAAGAGAATGGACAATATATGAATAGTGTTCTATCTCACTTCTTAACAAAAGGTCCCCTGAAACAGTACACTGTTTTCACTGGAAAAAAAGTTCTCCCAGTCTTATAAACAAGATGGTATTTTCCTGTATTAAAGTAGTTTTGGTAACAATACCCACAATGATGTCACCAACTATACTGTACACTACTTTAAGTCCAAATACTACATGCACAAGTCATGTACTTTATGCACTGCATGACACATATAGCCTTCTACAAAATGTTTTGAATTATACATAAGACTGTTTACCTTTCCTTTTTTTCTTAATGGGTCACACCCAGCGATGCTCAGTGGTTACACCTGGCTCTGCACTCAAGTATTACTCCTGGCGGTGCTCGGGAACCATATGGGATGCTGGGGATCAAACCTGTGCCAGCACAGGCTGGCCAGTGCAAGGAAAATGCCCTACCCACTGGGCTATTGCTCCGGCCCCCTTTCTTTTTTTGAATATCTATCATTATATATCTCCCTAGCGAGATCATCCATTACGCCATGGTCAGTGCATGCAAGCATGTCTCTGACCAAGAACTTATGTTGCCCTTAAGAAAATCTGATAGAGGTTGGTACTATCTTTTCCATTCTATACACTGCAATATTTGTGTACTTTCTCTGAAAGATAGCTACTTCATATCTATAAGTCCTTTTGACCCTGGATGGGGTTCAACCCCTTTCCAGTGCAATTACCTTCTAAAATGGATAATGCTACTATTACTCCTTCATATTGGCCTAATAAAATTGTTTCATGATTAAAAAATATGTAAATCTGCATATATTTGTTTGACTGTGCTTCCCTCCCTAAATGATCTTCTATACTTCTCCCCAAACTCCTCTGCATTAGCGAAATTGCTAAATATGGAATCTAGTCTCAGCACCAACTAAACACCCAGGACTCATGAGTGAATGTCCAAAGAAACCGACAAACAGCAAAAATTATACAGCTCCTTCCCACACCAAGCTGAACATGAAGCACCCCGGGGAGAACAGGCTCTGGTCCTGGTTCGTTCTATTAAAGCTTCAGAAATTAGCAAATTTCAGGTTTGCAGGTTGCAGTGGCCACTACAGGCTTGCTTGGAGTGGGGATGAAGCTCCTCCCTTCACACCGCACCTCCACGGGTCTAGTGGTTCTGCCTACGAGCTTCTCAGTGTCAATTGATCACCACCAGCCATGATACAGGACTCATGAGTGAGTCTCCAAAGAAACCAGCAAATGGCAGAAATAATATATCTCCTTCCCAATGGTGTATTGATGTGCCAGGTATCACATTCAATATATTCAAGTATGGGGCACATAATAACAAGTGTGTAGTCAACATGTCTAAGTGAAAACAAAAACACAGATGGTCCAAATCTGCACATAACAACCAGGATAAGGTTAGGACTGTATCAAAACCATTCCCATATATATATGTTCTTTGTGATCATTATGATTGGAGCTGGCAGAGGGAGTTGGCTGGGGGATGGGGAGTGGTGGGAGGCAAGGGTCTTCAGTAGCAGTGGGTGCACAACTGGTGATGGCAGTGGTGTTGAATGATGAATGCTTGTAGCAACTGTATTGTGAAGAAATTTGTACTTTGTACATTATGGTATTTTAATAAAGTTAAAGAAACTCTAAATAAATAAATAAATAAATATAGACTCTAATGCCACATTGTGTACTACTCAGTCTTTTTCTTAGTTTCTCCCATGTGTCAAGTGAAGGATATTAATAAAATTAATGTTATTAATAAAATTGACCCCTTTTCACTTATCAAAAATTATTTGTAAAAAATGAAACTAAAGATTTATGTCACATATAAAAAAATAACTCAAAATGCATTGAAGTCTTGGCTGTAAGACTTAAAACCACAAAATTCTGTGAGGAAAGCATAGACACACAACATCACTCCAGCATCAGAGACCTCTGCAACTCCAAAGAAGTAAAACACAAAACAAATTAGTTGGTTAAATCAAATTACAGTGCTTTAGCACAGCCAAGGTAACCATATGAAAACCAAAAGACAATTTACAGACTTGGAGAAGATATTTGCACACCATATATAGGACAAAGAACAAATATTCAAAAGACATGAAAAGAAAGTTTGGTAGGAAGGAGATATAAAGAGGGAAAAATGACATACAGAACACGCCAAAGTAGTTGAGGTGCGGAGGGAGGAGGGAGGTGGGGACATTGGTGATGGGAGATGGGTTTGGGTGGAGGGATGCGTGTTGGAACACTGTGGAGCCAAAGCTCTACATGAGCATTTTTCAGTTGTATGTCTAAAGTGGTGTAATAATATTTTTTGGGGGGTGGGAAATAATAAAATTAAAAAAAATATCCAAGGGTGGTGGGAATGGGGCACTGGTGGAGGGATGGGTGCTTCGAACAGTGTATGACAGAGACCCAATTAGGGACATCCTTGTAATGTATATCTCACATGGTATAATAAAAATGAAAATATAAAATAAAAAAAATTTTAAAGAGACATGAAAACCTACATTTCATAAGAAAAAAAACCACTAACAGAAGCCAAGAGATAGCACAGTGGGGAAGGCTCTTGTCTTGCATGCAACCACCCATGTTAAACTCCCCAGTATCTCAGATGGCCCCACAAAGATTGATCCTTGAGCATATAATCAGGAGTAAGTCCAGAGCACAGACACTATTTGAAGTTTTTGTGGGCCATAAACCTCAAACAGAAAACAACTACAAAAACCCAACAACAATTCAATTTAACACAAGACTTGCTCTTCAAACCTGTGTTTTCCCTTGAACACATTTCTCACTATATTGTCTCTATGTTTCTTTGCCTGTTTATTTCTAGTCTGGAGAAGCCTGTGTTCTCTCTTGGAGCTTATTTCCCTCTTATGTCTTTGTAAGCAGTTTCATTTAATAAAAACTGCCTTAAAAATAAGGTAAAAATTAAAATGAACAGAAGATTTGAGTGGATGTCGTTCTAGGGAAGACATACTGATAACTACCAGGCATGTTTTTTATTTCAGGCATTTTTATGTCACTCTGTGTTCATAAAGAATTATATTTATATATGTATATGTGTTGGAGGACAGGTTTAGCTATTCGGGAGTTTTGTTGTTTTGCCCACTCCCAGCTTAATCTACTTAAGTCAAGTTTCATTCTAATGAGACTTCTCTTCTATGTAAACACTGCTAGAGGGGTGTGGCACTTACAGAAGTCACCTTGATTGAATAACTTCCTGACTTATACATCTACTAAGACTTCTATGTTTTCTAGATTGGGCACAACTCCTCTTTATACCCACTGCACCCAACGTGGGACAGTTAGAATTTACCAGGAGACTACCACCCTGGCTACGCTGAGACGATAGGGAAGACTATAGGAAGGATCATACTAGTTTGCTCTATGCAGGCGGAGTGTGACCCTTTCAGTACATGAGAACAAGATACTCAGAATCACCCTGGTGCAGATAATAATAAGAAGGACCTTGTGGGTACCATCTAGATTACATGAAGCTCATGAAGTTAAGATGTATTACTTTATATCAGCCCCCTCTCTCTCCAGTGTTTTACATAAGAGATAATCTCGGGATTAGTCCTTGGCTAACCTTTGTTTATACCTGCAATAGGGTGTGGCACTACACTCTGTTTAGAGTTCTTTGTTGACATGCCCCTCCTGGTTGGATTACTTTGTGTATATAAGGGGCTGACTTGAGGACGCTTCACCTTTTTACCTTTTGCCTTTTGGTTCCTCAGCCTTCAGCTTTTGGCTCCCTGCGGCTTTTGGCTTTTGGCTTTTGGCTTTTGGCCTTTTGCTCTTTGGCCTTTTGCTCTTTCTTCTGGGTAGGACTCAGATCGGGTGAGATCCTCTCTCTCTTTGGTGGGAGACTTAGGCTCTTTTGTATGGTCTAAATTCGGACCAGAGCTAAAGTTCGGCTCATTATATTGGAGTGCTGTGGAAGAGCTTTTGTACTATTAAAAGCCATTTTTGGAACTGCACCGACTCGTGAGTTTTCATCTGTTCTCCCAGCATCCTCAGAGGTAGAAGACAACCTCTGTCCCGACACTGTCGGGGACCCCGGCAGCGGTTCCCCGACATATATGTATTACAAATTTCATATAGATATATAGATATGTGAAAGGGGATTTTGCAAGCAGAGGTCAGTATAAGAAAGCAAACCTTACCTTGGGGATGAGGTAATTTCTGAATTTAACATCCCGGGTCACAGCATGGGGCAGGTTGAGAGGAACAAGGTCAATGAATCGCTGAACCTCGTGCACCAGGGCATCCATGTAGGGCATGCTGCTCCTGTCCTGCATGCAGGGGATCCGGTGTCCGCCAACTACACGCTCAATCTCTTCCCTGGGCTTTAGCTGTAAAGACACAAGTTATGATTCATGGAAAAGAAAAAATTCAAGCCACATTTGCACATCACTTCAAGGATGCGTGAAATATGCTTGTGAAATTATCACAACATGTGTCAGGAAATGGACTTAGACATATGTAATTCCATTATATCAATAAATGTACCTCTTCTATAATCGAAACAAGATCGTTTATACCTACTTATTATTAGCATGAATGACAATACAAGAGAAATGTTGGAATGTCTTTAAATAGAACTTAATTAAATCAGAAAATTAAATTAAAGTCTTTAAATGCACAAAAGAAATAAAAATAGTTTTAATCGAAATGAAACATGGGTTGAAAAATTAAGTAACAATGTAATATTGTAGGTGCTGTGTTTTAATTTTTTCTTAAATGACTATTATATCTCATATGTACCAGATTGATTGTTCTATTTACTTCCATCCTCAATTCATATAAAATAACACACATGGTTAGAAATTGCAATGGCAGTAAAAATTCATAAAAAATAACACACATGGTTAGAAATTGCAATGGCAGTATTTCTAAGAAATTAACATGAACAACTTTGTTTAAAAAAATGAGTTTAAGTCCACTACGCTTAGTAAGTTAAATAGGTGAAAGCAGTAACACAGATGACCCAATTCACACACAACAACTCAGTAAAAAATCATGACTTTAGCAATCCCATTCCAAGATACATGTTGTAATAAGCAATATAATTAGTGCGTGCTAAGGGAGCAGGCATGGAGGGTGGGTGTGAAACGAGGATCCTTGGTGGTGGTAGGGCACATTGGTGGTGGGACTGGTGTTGGAATATTGAATATCCGAAACAACTGTTCTCTGAACAACTTTGTAAATCACAGTGTTTAAATAAAGTTTAAAAATTTTGGTATATGGCTGTAACTATCTTGAGGAAAGTCCCTTCAATTCCCATATTCTGGAGGGTTTTAATCATGAACGGGTGCTGGATCTTATCAAATGCTTTCTCTGTGACTATTGATAGGATCATATGGTTTTCATTTTTTCTTTTATTGATATGATGTATTATGTTGATTGACTTGCGAATGTTGAACCATCCTTGCATTCCCGGGATGAATCCTACTTGGTCATGATGTATAATCTTCTTGATGAGTCTTTGGATTCTGTTTCCTAGAATTTTGTTGAAGATCTTAGCATCCGTGTTCATCAGGGATATTGGTCTGTAGTTTTCTTTCTTTGTGTTGTCTCTCCCTGCTTTGGGTATCAGGGTGATATGTGCCTCATAGAAGCTGTTTGGGAGTGTTTCTGTTTCTTCTATTTCCTAGAAGAGCTTGAAAAGGACTGGCAGTAGGTCCTCCTTAAAGGTTTGGTAGAGTTCACTAGTGAATCTGTCTGGACCTGGGCTTTTGTGTTTGGGCAGACTTTTAATTACTGTTTCTATTTCCTCAATGGTGATAGGCTTATTCAAGTATTGGAGGTCTTCTTGTTTCAGCCGTGGGAGGTTATAGGACTTCAGGAATTTATCCATTTCTTCTAGATTCTCATGTTTCACGGCATACAGGCTCTCAAAGTAATCTCTGATGATCTTTTGGATTTCTGTGGTTTCTGTTGTGATGTCACCCTTTTTATTTCTGATTCTGTTTATTTGGGTTCTCTCTTTCCCTGTCCTTACAAGTCTTGCCAATGGTTTGTCAATCTTGTTTAACTTTTCAAAAAACCAGCTCTTGGTTTCATTAATCTTTTGGATTGTTTTTTTGGTTTCCAACTCATTGATTTCCTCTCTAAGTTTTACTATTCCCTTTTTTCTGCCTGGGTTGGGCTCCTTTTGTTGGTCTTTTTCTAATGTCTTCAGCTGTGTAGTCAGGTTATTTATGTGGGCCCTTTCTTGTTTCCTGATGTTTGCTTGCAGAGCAATAAACTTCCCTCTTAACACGGCTTTTGCCATGTCCCACAAGTTCTTATAGTTGGTGTCTTCATTTTCATTTGTTTCCAGAAATCTTTGGATTTCCTGTTTCATTTCTTCTATGACCCATTTGTTGTTGAGGAGTGAGCTGTTCAGTTTCCAGGTGTTTGGTTTGACTCCCTGTTTCTATGTACGGTTAACTTCCATTTTCAGTGCATCATGGTCTGAAAAGATAGCTGACACAATTTCTATCTTTTTAATTTCATTGAGGTATGCTTTGTGGCTCAGCATGTGGTCTATCTTGGAGAATGTTCCATGTGCACTAGAGAAAAATGTGTATTCAGCTTTTTTGGCATGAAAAGCCCTGTATATATCCACTAGCTCTCTTTCTTCCATTTCTTCCTTGAGGGCCAATATTTCCTTGGTGAGTTTCAGTCTTGTTGATCTATCCATCATTGATAGAGCAGTGTTGTAGTCTCCAACTATTATTGTGCTACTGTTAATGTCTTCTTTGAGGTCTCTTAGCAGTTGTTCTATATATTTTGCTGGCCCCTTGTTTGGTGCATATATGTTTAGTAGTGTAATTTCTTCCTGGTGTACATACCCCTTAAGTAATAAGAAATGGCCTTCGTTGTCCCTTCTAACCTTTTTAAGCCTGAAGTCTATATTATCTGATACTAATATGGCCACACCAGCCTTTTTGGAGGAGTTGTTTGCATGGAGAATGGTCTTCCAAGCTTTGACTTTGAGTCGTGTTTGTTCTGATTATTCAGATGCGTTTCTTGTAGACAGCAGAATGTTGGGTTCAATTTTTTAATCCATTTTGTTACTCTGTGTCTCTTAATTGGTGCATTTAGACCATTGACATTGAGAGAGATTATTGTCATTGGATTTTGTGCCATCTTTCTGTTTGTGCTTGTTGTGCTTATGGGTTTGGTCGTATTACAGTAGACCCTTCAATCCTTTTAAGGTTGGTTTTGAGTCCATGAAGTTCCTGAGTTGTTGCTTATCCATGAAGTTGTGTATCTTTCCTTCATATCTGAATGTGAGTCTGGCCGGGTAAAGAATTCTTGGTGAGGCCTGCAGTTCATTGAGCCTTTTCACAATATCCCACCATTGTTTTTGGGCTCGGAGTGTTTCATCAGAGAAGTCTGCTGTAAATCTTAGAGATGTTCCTTTGTATGTGATTTCCTTCTTTGATCTTGCTGCTTTCAGTATTGTATCTCTATCTATAGTTTTTGTCATTTTTATTAAGATGTGTCTTGGAGTATTCTTGTTGGGGTTTCTTTTAGCTGGTATCCTACGGGCCTCCTGGATCTTGAGGCAAGCATTCTTTAGTTCCGGGAACTTCTCAGCAATGATGGCTTTGACAGTTTCTTCTTCATCAGGGTTTTCTTCTTGGCCTTCTGGGACCCCAATGATCAGTATGTTGTTTCTTCTGGCTTCATCCCGATTATCTCTTGTTGTCTGTTCGGTAATTGTGAGTCTTTTTTCTATCTTCTGGTGTGGTGTAGCGAATCTTTGGAACTCGTCCTCGAGATCACTAATTCTTTCTTCAGTAGCTATTATTCTGCTATGCTGGCTTTCCATTGTGTTTTTCATTTCATTTACCTCATTTTTAATAACTGTCATTTCCATTTGCATTTTCCTCACTTCTTCTATCATGTCCTCTTGTATTTTATTGAGTTTGCATTCCATTGCTTCTTTGAATTCCTTATGAATTCTTAACATTTCTTTCCGAAATTCCTTATCAGAGAGGTTATACAACTCATTGGTATTGCTTGGCTCATCTGGACTAGTCATTTCACTCACAGAGCTTGATGGAATTTTGTGTTGCTTTACCATTATGACTATTGTAAGTTGCAAATATGGGGTCTTGGGGGACTAGATAGTACAGTTAGTAGGTGTCTGGTTTGTTTGCAGAGTTTGGGTGGGTAGCAAGGATGTAGGAACCAAGGTTCACTGGTACCTCATGCAAGATATGTAGTAAGAGGGTCGCCCGCGGTTTTGAGTTTTGGGATGTTCCCGGAAGCGCAGGGGCCCAAAGGGGTCTGCGGTAAAACCAAGGCAGTTTGCCTTGGTTCCCGTTGATGGAGTTTCCGCTCTTCCCTGGGGCAACTTGGGTCCGCTGGGAGGGTCAAATACCCTCTTAAAAAATTATTTCCAAATAAGGAGTTAGATATCTTAAACTCACAACAATAATTTTCCTCATGAGAAAACCTCAGGTGATTTCTCAGGTCTCTGGTGTTCCTATCTACTCCCCTTGGTTTATGCCCCAATTTTGCTATGTTTATTTCCTAGGTCTGACTTACTGACAATTTCATTCCTCTTCATGAGTTCATTGATCCCATGATTCCCTTTGACTCTACTTTATGACCTTCAAATGGGAAAGGTACAAGAGGAAGAAAAAAATTATAAAGCATACAAGTCTGAAAAATACCTCTCTTTTTTGATTGATACACAATGTGAATTCATCTTGAAAACTCAGCTGTTCCCCTGATTCTCAACCATTATATATAAACCGATACCTTTCTCTGAAATTTCTGTAATTTTCTCTTTAATCCTAATGTCCTAGTTTCATAAGTCTATGTCTTGGAGTATATGTTACTATTTCAGTTACTCTACCATGTACGGTGGAGAATTTTCTAATGGCAAAATAGAAATCTTTACTCAGGGGCCGGAGCAATAGCCCAGTGGGTAGGGCGTTGTGCCTTGCACGTGGCCGGCCTGTGCCGGCCCGGGTTCGATCCTCGGCATCCCATATGGTCCCCCCGAGCACCGCCAGGAGAAATTCCTGAGCAAAGAGCCAGGAGTAATCCCTGAGCATCGCCAGGTGTGACCCAAAAAGCAAAAAAAAAAAAAAAAAAAAAAAAAGAAATCTTTACTCAGAAGTCTTTAACTCTTGAATTTTAAACTTAAAATGCACATATTCAAAATGCACTGCCCCGGGCGAAGCAAAAGCACAGCCTATAAGGCGTTTGCCTTGCAAGCAGCGGACCCAGGTTCTATCCCCTGGCATCCCATATGGTCCCCTGAGCACCGCCAGAAGTAATTTATGAGTGAAGAGCCAGGAGTAACCCCTGAGCATTGCCAGGTGTGACCCAAAAAGCAAAAAAAAAAAAAAATGTACTGCCCATTACACCCAACAATGCTCAGGGCACCATGTAGTTCCATGAATCAAACCCAGATCTGGAGCATACTAATCATGGTCCAGTACAGTAACTACTGTACTTTCATTTTGGTCCACGAGTTTTTTAAAACATATCCCTTAATGTGTGCACTTTCTCCAGCAAACACTTGATTTCTAAAATTCCCACTCAGTTTTCATAATAAAAACTTTTCATTATTCTACTAATGACTTTAGAACAAAACACTCAAAATAGGGAAACACCTATAAATAAGCTACCTCCTTAAATAAGCTACCTCCTTAAATAAGCTACCATCTGCAATAAGGTCCCTCCTTCTCAAAGGGACCTTTCTGTAGGAAGTCTGTTATGCAGTCCCAGTCATTTAATGGTGGTTGTGACTGATACAAACAGCCTCCCTTGAAATCTAGTTACTGCCTTATTGCTTTTGATCTTGCCAGCAGTGTCTTCACCTCTCTTAGCACCTTCTTGTATCCTATAACGTTTTCCCCAACATGATACTTCATTAATTTGGTCAGACAGATGTTTATTTATTGATTCCTTTGAAGACAAGCAAGATAGAAATCACATCTACGTCTTCCAATATATTTTCTGCAATCCATGTATCTACCGTATTGATCATACCCGTGACGTCAGGGTGCTTCAGCAGGAGGAGAAGAGCATATCTCAGCGTAGTGCTTGTTGTCTCTGTCCCAGCAGCAAACAGATCAGATACTGTGATAGTCAGATTTTCTAAAAGTAAAGTCTTTGTTGTCCTTCTCCTAGGAATTATTTGATATGAACATTTGATTTTTAATGTTTCCAAAACAAATAAATCCAAAGAGCTCATTCTGTTATAATGCTAATTCAACATCAAAAGTTCACAGACTTCAAGTTATACATATATTGGAAAGGTTATTCTAAACTCTTACTGAAAGTTGAGGGGCCCAGAAAAGGCAAAACAAACTTTATAATGATAAATCTGGGGCAAATCAGTAGCACAACAGGTAGGTGATTTGCCATCCATGAGACATAACCAGATTCCATCCCCAGCACTACATATGATTCTCTGAGCCCAGAGACAGGGGGAAGCTCCTGAGCACAGCCTGGTATAGCCCAGGCTCATCCTACTGCCAAAGCAATGAGAAAGTTGGAAGACTCATGCTTCTCAATTTCAAAACTCCCTGCAAAGCATGCAACTATGTCTACTAGATTGCGTGGATTATATTTTCTATCCATTGATTATTTTAGCCTGATGCAATCAAAGTTCATACTGGAAAAATTGACTTTTTCAGTTAAAGAGGAAAAATTCATATTTAAAGATACTGTATATCATGCTTAAAGACACTATATACATATATATATATATATATATATAAAAAACCATTTCCTGCCATTATATATCTGTAGTGGTTTCTCTCTCATATACCTATTCACCCCCAACCCTCACTTCTATTCCTCTCTCCACATATTAAGTTATTTGAAATCTTCTTGACTGTTTTCACCAACAACATATAAATTTTATTCCCAAATACCAGACATAAAACAAACCAAGGAAAATTGAATTCTTGTTTTAGTCTTCAATATTAACTGTATATGTCATATTGAATAAGGGGCCTGAGCGATAGCACATTGGGTAGGGGCATTTGCCTTGCACGCTGCTGACCCAAATTTGATCCCCAGCATCCCATATGGTCGCCCAAGCACAGCCAGGAGTAATTCCTGAGTACAGAACCAGGAGTAACCCCTGAGCATTGCCAGGTGTGACCCAAAAAGGCAGGAAAAAAAAATGTAATGGTACTTTTGCATTTTGTAACTTGTTTGTACCTAGCTGACTCTAGTTTATCTGAACTATAACTCTCTTTTCCCAACACCTTCCTCACTTTTAGAGCCTAAATATAAGTATTCCATTGATCTTAAAATTTCATTTTACCCCACCATAATATTTAACTTATATTAATTTATATAATACGTCATCAACAGCCACCCTGCAGCAGTTTTTTTTCAATCCGCCCAGGTATGCTGTACCAGAGACTCTCAGACATGGGGCAGAGCTGCTACTTGCTCTCCCTGTGCCCAGCTGCTCGTGAGGCGCCCTGGAGGCATGGCGGGTTCTAGCCCTGGCCTTCCACCCCAGCAGAGTCTCACAACAAGTCAGACCACCCTCCCCTACTTCATGGGGCCCGCCATTTTCCACATCCCGACTTCCCTCTTGTCACAACTCCACCCAGCAGACCAGACTATCACAGGCCGGCCGGACGGTCGCTAGCCATGCCACACGGTTCATCAATAAATGCTTTATTTAGAGGTGACTACAACAGTCTGCCACCCGCACGGCAAGCCTGGCAAGCTGCTTGTGTAGTATTTGATATGCCAAATACCAGTAACATGTATATTAGGTCATTCCCTTGACCTAATATAATTGTTTGAGGCTCCTTTATGTTCCTGGAGCAAGCAGATAGATGCCTTTGGGTTCTACTAGCTTGAGACAGGACATATGGAGATATTACTGGTGCCTGCTCTAGCAAATAGATGATTAACGGGACGATAGTGATAGTGAGATAGAATACGTAGTAAAAGACCTTGTGAACATTAATTGCCCTACCACAGAATCCTCACTGGTAAATACATAACTGTTAATAAATCACAAATTGCTTAGATAATAATATTACTAAACTGCTGGTGACCTTTTACCTGTTCCATTTTGATCAGGAAACAATCAATAAAGTCCCGAGGATTACTAGTGTCCAGAGATGCTTGATGTTCCTTTGTTTTCTCGAATACATAATTTTTAATGAAATAAGTATTTTTAAGTACTATGTTATGACTTCCAGGTAAATAGAGGAGAGCAGGGAAAGCACTACAAAGCTAAAAGAGAAAACAATGTCTTATTAAATTGTTAAAACTTTAGTATTTCATGGGGGTGCACACCCCTGCTGCTCAGAGCGCACTTCTGGTTCTAATCTCAGGGATCACTCCTGAAAAATGGTGGATCAAACTCGCTCCAGTCATGTGAAAATCAAGTGCCTTAACCCCTGAACTGTCTATATAACCTAATTTTTAAAAAAAAAAAAGATTTTAGTGAAGACATAAACCGTATGGCAAACCTTGACCATAAAAAAGGTTTATGCTATATATATATATATATGTTACTGTATCACTGTATCACTGTATTCCCGCTCATCATCAATTGGCTCGAGCGGGCACCAGTAACATCTCCATATGTCCTGTCTCATGCTAGTAGAGCCCAAGGGCATCTGCTTGCTCTAGGAACATAAAGAACCTCAAACCATTCCATAAGGTCATGGGAATGAGGTCTACAATTGTTACTGGTATTTGGCATATCAAATACGACACGGGTAGCTTGCCAGGCTCTGCCGTGCAGGTAGCATACTGTTATAGTCATCTCTAAGTCCAGCATTTATTGATGAACCACGCGGCCGCTATGGGTAGCGCGAGCCGGGCTGTAATAGGCTGGTCTGCTGGGTTGAGTTCTGTTGCAAAACTCTACATGAGCATCTTTCAAATGTATGTCTAAATTGGTGTAATAATATTTGGGGAATAATAAAATAAAATAAAATTTTAAAAAAATGCCATAAGGTAATGTTTTCTATCTCAATTTACTACCTTTATTGATCTATCAGTGAAACTAAAGTAAATACATACATTCAGGCAAAATTCTGTATCTTTGCATTTAATATCACAATATTTTGCCCTGGAATATATAAAAGAAATACTGAATTATTGAAATTTTTTCTTTAAAAATGTCAACTGACATTTTAGTACAAGGAGTATATAGTTTCACTGCATATATGGAAACCACCCCGAAACAATTTTATCATATATATATGTGTATATATATATATATAATTTTTTTTTTCTTTCTTGGGTCACACCCGGCGATGCTCAGGGGTTTCTCCTGGCTCTACACTCAGGAATTACTCCTGGCGGTGCTCCGGGGACCATATGGGATGCCGGGTTAGAACCCGGGTCGGCATGGGCCGGCCGCTTGCAAGGCAAACGCCCCTACCCGCTGGACTATCGCCCTGGCCCCGTTTATGATACTTTTTAATGTGACCTCTGTGTTAAAGGGAAACATCGTTTTTATTATTATTATTATTATTATTATTATTATTATTATCATTATCATTATTATTATTATTTTGCTTTTTGGGTCACACCCGGCAATGCTCAGGGGTTTCTCCTGGCTCTGCACTCAGGAATTGCTCCTGGAGGTGCTCGGGGGACCATATGGGATGCCGGGGATCGAACCCCCGGCCGGCATGGACAGCCGCGTGCAAGGCAAACGCCCTATCCGCTGGGCTATCGCTCCAGCCCTGGAAATATTGTTTTAGTCATTCATAATTTATACATTGATCGATGTGTTTGATGGAGAAAATTCTGACCAGTACATCAAGATTATAATCATTTTCTATATTCATGCATCATATTTATAACATAAAGCATCTTATACAAATTATTTTATTTTTTACTTTGGTTTCCTGGAGTCCTGAAATACTAGATGACACAAACACTAGGATTTCTATTTTGTGGTAACAGAGGTGAAGGGAGACTGAGCATCCTGATATAGAGTTATGGGTTAATACTATATTTTCTAATACTGTCTCATCGCCACAAACAGAATCAGGTAACTTAGAGGTTACTGCAATTATGAGTAGAATAGTTAAATGTCATCTCTAGGCTCATATAACATGTTTTAAGCAAAGGCAGAGCATCCTATGTAGTAACTGAGTAAGAATTGATATTTGTTTGTGGTTGGTAAATAATAAACCAGTCACTTTATCACACTAAAATAATTGCCTTTGCCACCAAGATATAAAAAATCAAATACTTTTACCTTAGTGTTTCCTGACATCATCTCTGAACCCCCAAAACTCTCTTCTTGAATGAGATACTCTCTAAATTCTATTTCTAGCAACTAGTATAATGGTGTCAATGAATGTTAAATATATTATAATATCTGTAGATAAAGGAAGTTTGGAAGTATCTTTAGTGGTGTGAAAACTTTTTAGGAAGATGCAAAAATATTTTATGAAAACTGGGCTTCAGGATTTTGTAGGAAAAAAAGAACACTTAACAGGGTTAATTGGATTGAATTTCTGTTCCATATTCCTTAAGAATTTTCATGTGCATTTTTAAAGAGTGTTCTATGATGCTTAGCTCTGAGTAGAAGTTGTGGTTCAAATATTTACTTCATAGGATGGTGCTCTAGACATTTGACTTGGAGAAAATAGCAAACGCTATTCTTACAAGAAAAAGTTCAGCTTGTTTTCAAGCTAGTGTTCTTCATTGAATACTTATTCTGCTTGTTTGACTCTGTGCTTTTTTGCTTGCTTATTTCCTCTCTGGAGAAGCCTGTCTTCTCTCTTGAACATGTACTCACTTTCTCTCCTTCACATATTTCTAAAGAAGTTTCAAATATAACTACCTTGCTTTTACCAAAATACACACACACCCCTAAAGAATTCTCTTTTTCATATGTATATATATATATATATATCCCACATATGAAAAGAGAATTCTTTAGGGGTGTGTGGATATATATATCCATATATATACAATGTCTATACAATGTCTATATAATGTCTATATAATGTCTATATATAATGTGTGTGTGTATATATATATATATATAAACATGTTAAGGAAGTAGTAAATGATCAAAGGCAACAGAATCAGAAAGTTGGTCTACAGAATTGATCTTACCAAGGGGTGAGGGGTAAGGACGGAAAGAAGGGTACTCTGGGACAGCCATTGGTAGGAGACAGAGGACATTCTGAAGGAAGGCATGGTGCCGAACAATGTATGCATGAACAAATACGCAATGCATGGAACAATGTTCATATGTCTGAACAATATATACATTTGAACAATATCTACAAAGGAAAATGTATCATAAATAGTATAACAGTATTATAAATCATGGTGTGTAAATAAAATTAAAAACAAAAAAAATAATGGAAAGGCTTTTACACTTACTTCCAACCATGGAGAGCTCAAAATACTGAAATTTTCATTAAGTTTTTCCATCAAGCTTAGAAAATGTGGATCTCTATAGTCAAAACGACTCTGAAATATAATGGAGCAGATCACATTGCAGGGAGCACAACCCAGGATAAAAGTGGGATCACATGGTGATGCTACAGAGCAAAAAACAAATTAACAAAATAAATTCCAAGGGTAAAATTTATAAATGATCAAAGAGCTACATGGAGAATAAAAGAAAGATGGAGCAAGAGAGATAGTACAAATTCATGGGCTTACACCAGAAGGTTCAATTCCTGGCACTATATGCCCTTAACCCCCAAGCATTATCAGATATATCCCTGGAGGCCCCAAACCACCTGCAGGGTTGACCTGATGGTCCCTGGCACCTAGAAGTATGAACACCACTATACCCTCAGTACCTAGCTCTGAACTAATTGAATCAGTCGGCATAGAGTCAGTAGGAGTGCCTCCACCACAGGCTCCATTTCAGACTCTTTCTATATTCCAAAACAAAAATAAAGATAACAAATAAGCAAGGCAACTTTACTTCTCAAGAAACTAGGAAAAGAACAACCATGTCTAAAGCAAAAAGGGTTAAATAAAGATTAAAGAAGAAATTAATAAAATGGATAACAAAAAACAGGAAACAGCAATGAAACTAGAGCTAGTTTAAAAAATGTAATCAAAATTGACAAACACTACTTAAAGGAAATAAAAAAGAAATTATTAAAAATAGAAGCAGTACACATATTTCGATATGCCAAAAACAGTAACAATAATGGACCTCATTCCCAATGAATGGAGACATTACTGACACCCACTCGAGCAAATCGATGAACAACAGAAAGACAAGTGACAAGTGACACATAATACCGAGAAATATTAACAATATTGTTATTTATTGAACAATAAATACTATGTTATGATTTCCAGGTAAATAGAGGAGAGAAGGGAAAGCACTAGCAGAAAATATTTGTACACCATTATACTAGTTGCTAGAAATAGAATTTACAGAGTATCTCATTCAAGAAGAGAGTTTTTGGAGGTTCAGAGATGATGTCAGGAAACACTAAGGTAAAAAGTATTTGATTTTTTATATCTTGGTGGCCAAGGCAATTATTTTAGTGTGATAAAGTTTATTATTTACCAAACACAAACAAATATCAATTCTTACGGCAGAGCCTGGCATGCTACCCGTGTTTTATTTATTTGTTATGCCAAAAACTAGTAACAATTATGGACCTCAAATCCATGACCTGAAGAATGGTTTGAGGCTCTTCCTGTCCCTGGAGCAAGCAGATGCTCTTGGGCTACACTTGCTTGCCACAGGACGTATGGAGATGTCACTGGTGCCCGATCGAGCAAATCCATGAACTACGGGAAGACAGTGATACAGTGATACAGTGATTGTTATTTAACAATAATAATAAGTGTGGAAATGTTAATAGAATTAGAGTAACAAAAATAACTGAAAGAAATGAAGGAAGTCTTAGCTGTTAAAGTAACATGTAATATGTAAAATGAATATATAATATTTAAAATTAAAAGTACTAGATCTTGAAGAAATATACTATCTGGCAAACCAATGCTGAGTAAGGCACTCAAATCAGGTTCAAATACTAAAAGAATTAACTATGCTAAATACTCATATATTGTGTAGAC